>CM068542.1:29817177-29969677 GCA_035048495.1 Euptelea pleiosperma | reverse complement strand
CACAATGTATCATTCATATTAATTAATTGGAACTTTTTTTTTCTGAGTTTCATAGATTTTGTTTCTTATTAGATTCAGCTATTTGTCGAAGTCGGATAATGAAAATTTTGTTTGCTTGGAGCTTGGGCAGTCATATGATGTCTGAGACCAAGATGATGGTACGTTACTCTGAACCATGCATGTGATGTCTGTTAAATGGAATATCAGATGGGTTAAAATCTATCTCTTCAGTCTTATGACATTTTTATAACCATGCTTCTTGATAATATTTCAGTGGCATACAAGCTTTCAAGAAAGAAGACTGATGAGACTTTCAAGATGCTTCACATGATCCTTTTTGGAAGGAGTGGAAGGTAGTTTAAACCCACCCATGGTCCTTGATCTTCATGAAGCGCAAGATGAAAAATGTTGAATCCAATGGCTAAAAATCAATCATCACGCTGATTTTTGGTGTGTAGATCCACCAAGGAGTAAGCCAAAATTATGATCAAGATAACACACCTCAATGAATCCTCCGTTAGTTACATCAGGGACAGAGCAAGGGAAGGTGAGACACTGAAGCTCATCATGATCCTTGAAGGTGTTGTAGGCAGATTTAATGGACTAAAGTGCAGAATTGCATAATGCATTAGAATGCAATCAGTTTCAAGCTTTCAACCTAGTAATGGTGTTCAGCCTGTACAACTCATAGGTGCACGCAACGATGATACAAAAATTGGTGTGTTAATGGGCTAGGCTAGGACACGAGTTTACAATCATTTTAGTTCTTTGTTATAGTTTGTTGCTATTGAATTTGTTGAGTGTAAGCGCTTGAATTTGTTCCATTTTAGTCACTTAGGTAAGCCTTATATGCTGAGCTTCTTTTTTGTTTAATAGCTACCCTTGAAGTTTCTTATTTATTTAGATGGGTATTAGATCGAGTATATCATTAGAAGAACCATAGGCTCTTCAATTTATTTTGCTTCCACACACTTGGTTTTGGCTGTGGGTGTTCTATATGCTTTTTCTTCTTCTTTGCTTACCACTACCAATAAAAACATGCTCTTTGATCCAATTTTGCACGTGGTTAATTCAGATTTTTTATTCTTTTGACTATTTAGAATTTGAAAACTGGGCAATGTTGTGATTTGGATAAAATAAGAAGTCAACTTCAATCTTCTGCTAGATTGCAGATGCTTTTATGAATCATATTTCCTGAATGTTATGTTTTAATGAAAAATGCAACCTGCATTATACAGAAGAAGAAATTTTCCTTTACATTCTTGGCAAGTGTAAAATGGTTTAGGTTGGGGAACCTTTTCTTATTCTTATACTTTTTGGTTGTCGACTTCATTCTCAACCTTGTTTCTGAACATGTACAAGTTTTTAATATTGCAAAGCTTACTAAATGAGTCAAATCAGAGAGTGTTCATACCACATACCAGGGTTCAATACCCTACTGTCACTTGCATAAAAAATTCTTCAAATCTCCGAGTGTTCATATCGATTCTGTGTTCATAACATGAGTGGGCAATATATCCAACTCTTCAGCATGAGTGATCTTATTCACTAAATTGGTCAAAATCTTTGCTTAAGATATCTCTCAAGTGGGTTTTATTGTTCTTTTCTTAATTTTTTTTATTTCAGGATTTGCAATTGTTTGGAACATCGCATATGTTCTAACATTAATTAATGTGTAATTTCATTGTTTGATTTCTTTAATTCTTTTTGTCCTTTCTTCTATGCTTCAATTTTATTTTTAGGAATGTCCTGGATGAGATATTATATAATATATGATTTATGCAAGTTATATTAGACTGAGGACGAGAGGGGTTGCATTTGAAAATTGATTCTTGGAGCGTTTGTTTATGCTCGCATTTGTTTCTCTTTTTTCTTTCTACCTTTCTTGAAATATGGGTGCTTGCAATGGGTTAGAGGCAGTGGAGTGAAGTGTTTTTTTTGCTTTGTTATGTGGGGTGTGTTTCCCTTAATTTAGAGGATGTTTGATGCATTGGACGCTTTGTCGGGGAGTGCCGTAGGCACAGGTAACGACTAGTATTCTCTAAATTCAATTAATGGAAGTGTTTGGAAACTGAATTTGTAACACGGCTATATACAATGTATTTTTTCCAATTCTTTAGTCCTTGTGGGTACCATAATAATCTACGGCCTAGATAACGCCATGAGATGTTTTTGAGATATGTGTCCCAAGATCAAAAGTTCTTGATTAAACATAGAAAAATGGATATATATACAAAAAAATACACCTTCAGGAGACACGTGACCCACAATTAGGGCTGTCAACGGATACAATCCGAATCAAATACAAGCATATCCGAATCCAAATCCAAAAAGAAAATACAATATCCGAATCCGATTCAATATCCGAGGGATGTTCTAAATTAATATTCGAATTCGAATCCAATTCAGATATCCAATAATAATAAATATATATGTAAAATAATTATAAATATTATTTAATATGATAAATAATTAACCCTTATTTAGGTGCAAATATCCTAAGGTTGTCAATCACTAATCACACTGATTTTTGGTTTATAGGTCCACCGAGGGCTGGCCAAATATCCATAGGTCAGCGTCCACTAAGAATGTACCACGTGGCCTATGTTTTGTATTGTGACAGAAGCATGTCAGAACGCTGTGATAGAAGTTTTACTCCATGTGGCACACTCTTTAGGGCCACTGTCTGGCCAACTCCTCGGTGGTTTCAAACACCACGAGATCAAATGCTCCGCTGGGGTCAAACAGGTATAGTTTTTGATAGACGGGAGCGGGACCCATAAAACTGTTGGTGTTGACGGGTACATCAGCCACCAAATGTACGATGTAACAAAGATTACGCGACACCGGATCGGAAAGCAAACAACGACTCAAAGAGAGAGGGAGTCAGAGGTCCACTCCCCAAAAAGGTTTTGTTTGTTGTGTGGGGCAGAGGGCAACTAAAAACGCACCACGTGGCACATATATTTAGGCCCACTAATACATGAATTATTGAGCCACTCCTCGATGGACCTGCATACCAAAAATAAACCTGGATTGGGTTATCTCTAGTGTAAAACTTTGATGACCGCGGACTGTCATCAAGCCCAATGACAGCCCACAATGAGCCACGTGGCATCAATCCATAGCTGGACCTACAAACCAAAAATCAGCCTGATTAGTGATTTCAATCCTTTGGATCTTTGTACCCCAAATAATGGTCAATAATGCTCAAAATCCCACGGTTAAAACAACCCATGAAAATAACTCCAATCAACGCCTAGAAATCACTAATCATATTGATTTTTTGTTTGTAGGTCCGGCTAGGGAATGGCCAAACATTCATACAGTCAGCATCCTCTAACAGTATGCCACATTGCTCATAATGTGGGCTGTCATCAGCGTCCATGACAGTGCTGTCATCAAAGTTTTACTCGTGATCTCTGTAAATTGATTTGAGCGTTTTTACATGGAGTGATTTTTAGCCGATAGATTTGAGCATCTTTTATAGATAGAGATCACCACTAAGGCTCATTTTTGGTATGTAGGTCCATCAAGGGATAGGCCAATTATTTGTCAGTGGGCCCAAAAGATTATGCCACATGGTGCTTTTATAGCCCTATACCCTGCAGAAATTTTGCCCAGCAGACTAAATATTTCCGGGTCGCGATGTAACAAGCTGTAGCTCACGCTTTTGGCATCAGCAAGCACCATTTTTGTTACGGCTGCCATCTGGGCCCACTGACCTCATGGATGTGGGCTCTACATCCATGCGATCAGTTGGCCCAGATTGCAGCGGTGAGTAACAAAAGTGGTGCTAGCTGACGATAAACACGTGAGGTACAAATCCGCATCAAACCTCAGAAAATAAACCATGAAAGACTAAAATCGAAACCACTGATCAAGCTGATTTTTTGTCTACAGGTCCTAAAGATGAGTAAAACTTCGATCGGTGCAGTGACCGAAGCCAGTCACAGCCCACATTACGAGCCACGTGGCACACTCTTAGTGGATGCTGACCGTATGGATGTTTGTCCTGTCCCTCGGTGGATTTGCAAATAAAAAAATAAACCTTATCAGTGATTTCTAAGCGTTGTATTGAAATTATTTTCATGGGTTGATTTCAACCGTAGGAATTTAAGCGTTATTTGGGTGCAAAGATCCAACGGTTGTAAATCTCTAATCAGGCTGATTTTTGGTTTGCAGGTCCACTGAGAGACTGACCAAACATCCATATGGTCAGTGTCTACAAGAGTGTGCCACGTGGCTCGTAATGTGGGCTCTGACCGAAGTTTCTCCCTAAAGATGGCCAGACATCCATATACGGTCATTGATCTCTAAGAGTGTGTCACGTGGCGTTTTTGGGTTCCGCCTGCACTTCAAAATGCCCGCTTCAAAAAAATTCTCTTATCTCCATGTTAACAGGCTACGTGGCACCCCGCTCAAATACCATTTGCGGCGCTGACCTGGCGAGGCCCCGGATTTTGGCGGGAGAAGATTCCGACAACAAAAGATATTTTCGCCGGTCCTGCCAGCTGGTCCTCCTTCCACGTCGGTAGCGAGTGGTCCCCACCGGCTAGAAACCCAAATTCGCCCCAAATTCACGCCAAACCCAAACCCAAACCCCAAATTAAATTCTCCAGTCGCGGAGGGTGTACTTCAACCGATGGTTCCCTCTCTGCCACGTGTATCAAACACCAGATCCCCGCCATCCATGACAGATGGGACGGTCAGAGGCTCGGGCAGCGGGAAAGTCGGATCAGCCGTAGGATCAACAGTTCGGAGAAAATCGACAAACGAGGATCGACCTGAGGGCCAGCCGGGCAGATCTGATTGCCTTTAAGAAGCGGCGCTGCCGAGCTCTCGTTCCTCGCTTGTGAGGGTCTTCGAAACCCTCGTCTTTACGTTTCCCTTGTTCCTTTTTTTTAGGTTTCTCTTTCAGGCCGTTCCGCGGCAAACGCGTTTTTTCTTCCGGGCGAGTCTTGTCTGATTTCGGACATTTTCTAGCGATATTTCTGCTCCCATGGTTTCTTACCTGCTTCTGTTCGAAATTCCGTGCCGGAGATTCGCCAGATTGCGACCGACTTGAGAATTTTCCGTACATGCATGGCGTCCGCTCTCTTGGCCAGTCGGAATGAACCGTATTGGGGAGAACGGAAGGTTTATATGAGGAAAAACCCTAATTCTAACCCTCTTCTGAAGTCTAACCCTAACCCTAACAAACAGATCTATGATCCTTCAAGCCAGATTCATGGCCGGCATGCGGACGAATCGGCTGCCGCTGCTCAGGTCGTATCCGACGATTCGTCCTCCCTGAACCGGAAATCGATCAGCCTCAACCACCGAAGAGAATCCTCTCTTTCTGGATATGTAACCTTCAACATCGCTGCTTATTCAAGAAGAGAACTGAAAGATCTGAAGAAACGCCTGATCTCGGAGCTGGAACAGGTCCGGACCTTGAGCAACCGGATTGAATCGAGAGACTTCCAATCCAGATCAGGCTACAGCGCTTCTCAGTTTTCCGGTGGCTATGGCTGCAGGGAAGTCAACTCTGTAACACGGCCACCTCCTCTGCTCCTAAACTCCTCAGCCTCACCAGGGGCTGACGGATTGAAAGAGAAACGAACTCCCAAGGCAAATCCATACTATCGCTCCTCCGAGTTCCTGATGGGGAAGGAGAAGATGCCTCCTCCGGAAAACAAGAAAGTTTCAGGAACCAAGCGCCCTTTTCCGTTTGTTTCCAGTAGAGATCCGAAGCGTCCGGCATCGGAAGCTGCATCTGGAAAGCTGTTGTCGGGCATGATGAAACGATGCGGGCAGATCTTGACGAAGTTGATGAAGCAGAAGCACGCCTGGATATTCAATAACCCTGTTGACGTCGTTGGCATGAGGCTTCACGACTATAACCAGATAATCAAGCATCCAATGGATCTCGGAACTGTGAAATCGAAGCTTGGCAAGAGTCTCTATGCATCACCGCTGGAATTCGCCTCCGATGTTCGATTAACCTTCAACAATGCCTTGGTTTACAATCCGAAGGGCCATGATGTGTATGTCTTGGCACAGCAGCAGCTTGCTCGTTTCGAAAATATGTTTGAACCTGCGTACAAGGGGTACGAGAAAGAGCAGGAGGGCACGACCTCCGCGGCGTTGGAAATGAGGTGGAGCTCAAATCCCTTGGAGGAGGAAGTGCAACCGAGCTCGTGGACCCGGATTCCGACTCCGGAGAGTGCGAAGAAACCTGATCCCAACCCAATCCCAACCCCGGTCTCGAACCCAGCACTGCTCCCAGCTCCAACAGCGGCACAAACACCAGCCCTAGCTGTTCCAGCTGCTAAACCAACGACGGGGAGATCGATCAATGGGAAGCAGCCGAAGCCTAAAGCAAAGGATCCAAACAAAAGAGAGATGAGTTTTGAGGAGAAGCAGAAGCTGAGTTATAACCTGCAGAGCCTCCCTCAGGAGAAAATGGATCAGGTGGTGCAGATCATGAGGAGGAGGAATGCTACTCTGGCACAGCACGGAGATGAGATTGAGGTTGACATTGAGGTTGTTGACACGGAGACGCTTTGGGAGCTTGATCGGTTTGTGTGTAATTGCAAAAAGATGATGAGCAAGATCAAGAGACAAGCCCTTGCTGTAAATCAGAATTCTACAGCAGTAGAAGGCAACAAGGTAAATAGCATTCTGTTGCTTGATTTTCTCCCTCTTACGAGTTTGTATGCTAACGGTTTTTCCATTAAAAGCAGTCACCGGTTTGCGCACCCGAGGGTGTGGCATCTGGAAAGAAGAACAAGAAAGGGGAAACTGTTGGTGGTGGGGAGGAGGATGTTGACATCGGTGAAGAGATCCCGACGAACAATTTCCCTCCAGTGGAGATTGAGAAGGACGCTGGTTATGCGAGCAGGTCGAGCAGCTCCAGCAGTTCGAGCAGTGATTCCTCTTCATCGAGTGGTATGGATATTGTTTGTTTCTCTTCCAATTTGACCTTTTTGGGGCACAGAGAACAAGTGCTGAACCGGTGTTTGTTTCTGCACTGCTTGTTATTCCTTTGGGGGATTTTGCAGACTCGGATTCTGGGAGTTCATCTGGGAGCGATTCTGATGCAGACGGAGCAGAATCGCCGAGCCTTGAACCAAAAGCTTCCCCGAGGACCTAAAAAGGAGATAAGGGATACACGATAATCAAATGCTCTCCCACTCCATCAAGGAGAAGAGGAGGCGTTGAGGAAGGGAAAGAGGATGGAGAGGTATAACTGGTATTACTTGCAACCATTTCCTCTTTGTTCTTGTGGTGCGAGAATAAAGAAAGATGATTGAACTGAGGTGTTTGTATGTTTGTTGTTGTGTCTTAGGTGGTTGCAGTTCGTTGGAGGAGCGAAAACAAAGGGGGGGTTTGGGTTTTGGTTCATGACTGGTTCATGTGTACCATATGTAAAGAGAAAGGACCAAAGAAAGATGATAAGAAGATAGAAAGATAAGAGATAGAAACGAAGAAATAGAGAGAGAGAGAGAGAGAGACAGTAGGTCTTGTTTTAGTTTTTAGCGGGGGACCCAGAGAGAGAGAGAGAAAGGGTTTGAGATATTTTGTACAAAACACCACAACCAACCACCACATGATTTTACTCATCACACAGCTTTTGGCTATGCAAATTCTTTTTCTTTTGTTGATCCTACCTGTGATGTGATCAAAGAGGATGTGCATACCATAGAGAACAATGTACAGAGAGGACTACTTGAAAACCAAAAAAAAGTTGCTTGAATGAGAAGCATGTGGTTTTTATTTTTTTTTTTTGTCTTTTTGTGGAGCAACTCTTGCTTTTAACCAACTTTTCCTGCTTTTTTCCTTACTCTCTATTCTCCACCTTTAATTAACAATAGCATCAATCAATCAAATTCCACATCCTTGGCGTTCCATAAGATAATAGGAGGAACAGGGAGAGTCCCTTTCCCAAGTCGAGCAGCAGCATCCGATGCCCAATGGTGGGTGATGGGCTTTAGCTGCGCTCACTCATCTGCATTTCGGTTCTCAGAGTCAAGAGGCAACTCATCAACAAAATAACAAACTACAAACAAACAGTAACGAGGAAAACTGGAACATGGATCAAGCTTTAAAGATGCTTTTTGTAGAGGGAGCGACTCAAAAATACAAAGTTGTACAAATATCACATTAAATTAAACTGGCTGTCTAATGTGGCATCAAGAGCATGCCCTAGAGCTTGGTCCCATAAATGTAAAGATGGTTAAAACTGCAGGTCTCTTACAACTGGACAAACTGGTTGTTTTTGCTAAGGTTTGAAATTCTAACATTCTTTAAGTCTTTTGTAGGTTGGTAACATAGTAAATTCTGGAACATGAAAGAGAAAAACAAGAGATAGGTTCTACTATAATCAAACTGGAAACTAAAAATAACATTTCATATGTAATGACTCAAATCTAGTGTCAGAACTTCACAGGGCAACATCTAGAAAGCCTTTCCTCACACGGATCTCAAGTATATATGGGTGGGTGTTCCACCTGCACTGGTGCTTATGAAAGAACACCCGCAGCTACCAAACTCAAGAAGACCATCAGTATACAAAACTCTAAAAAAGCTCCCCATCCCTGGTTCACTCAGATAATCCCATATTTATCAACCATTTATTCAAGAATAGTTATTAAAGGGGTGAATGACTCAAGACTCAAGAATTGATAGGAGTGGAGTTCTATGTAGTAGATAAGGAAAATGGAATATTTCTCAGGAGTGAAAGTAACTTGATTAGAAGACAACATTTCCATCTCACCATATCGGTGGAACAGTGCGAAACTGTGATTTCTCAAAGCAACCAAAACGATAACTTTGAACTGATGGAAGGATACTTCAGGATGACCATTTTTGTTTTCTACAGCTTGCAGAAAATCTCATATGCTTGACTAGCAATACAACTGTTGGTGCTTCAGAATTGGATTCATAAGCATTCACACAATACCGATCAAAGACATAAATAACATATAAAAATTTCACACAACCACCAAGGAAGCCCAACCTGCATTTACACTATTGATGGATCAACCAATCAATCACAAGAACTCCTCCATCTTAATTTTTCTCCCCAATTTTTATTTCCAAACAACCAAATTTCAGTCTGCACAATAGCCCTAGGGTCTTTAACACATTAACACTTTCTTTCAGGACGCCAGAGGCATCACAGAGGCAATTGAGGTGGGAGGAGAGAGAAGAGGAGGATCTTGATGTTGATGATTCTGGTGATAAAGCAGTTGTTGGGGTGGGGTCGTTGTTGATGGGTTTGAAACTTTTGATGGTTTGGGAGCTTGGGAGTTCATTGTTATTGTTACAAAGAGATCACAAGAGATGTTGCAGAAAGAGGAAGAACTTACCTGATGATGGCACTCCTGAGAGATGGAGGGATAGTCAAGACTCAAGAGAGATAGCTTCGTCTTTGTGAAAGAAGCTAACCAAGCACGCATAATTTCAAAACACACTGCAAAAGAGCAAACAAATAGGGTCTTCAAAGCAAAAGTTAACTGACTAACTTGGGAACAAACCTGCCGTCGGAGGTTGAAGATTCATTTTCAGTTGAGAATGGCACCTATGCGGAACAGAATGCTGCACTTGAGTTATTTCTAGTTTGGAACTGTGGACCAGGATCAAATTACTCGTCATTTATCTCTTCAACGATGTTTTCTGGATTCCAATTTACTCAGCCACTTAATTTCCAACCTAACTTTCAGATACCCAAAAACCACATCTTCATTCTAGTTCTAATATTTGGAATTGGATGAAAATATTATTTTGTTTTTATCTCTTGTAGTTACTTGCTGAAACTCCAAAAACCAAAACTGCAGTCCTTCGAGAGCTGATGCTTATCAAACGGAACACTGAAAGCAGAAGGTTCACGATTTTGGAAAGTAGCTCCCTTAAGTGAATGGAAAGGAGCCCCACAACTAAGTGATTCTTTCAACTTGAGAACCCAAATGATTCTTATAAAGAAAAACATCAAGGAGCATCACCATCATCCGAATTTGATTACTTCACAGGATAGAACAATTGAACACCAAACTAACCTTTTGTGGAAATAGCACAAAATAATGGCATCATTTTCCCTTGAGGTTAGAATGTGTATGACCTTCGGTCAACATACTTTGTTTTGGCCTGGTCTATGGTACAGATCTACTACTAATTCCCGGACTGAATAGTCACATACCAAAATTGAATCATTGATAGTTGTGGAAGACCCACAGCGAAAGTAGTATTGTGACCCCCTTTATATGCATATACCAGAGAATTCTCTTCTCATAGTATTGAGTTGTGGAAATGCTGAGTCCAATTCTCATCCATAAAAAATCGGTAACAGGCAAGACTGTAGATGGAAAGGTAAAAATTCAGTCAAATCATGTTACAAGAGATCTATGTAACAAGGGCACTCCGTTTTCCAAGAATTTGCCTTGTTGGACAAGTGCCGACACACTAAAACAAATCTCAATTTAGTCAAATTTGTTTTCAGCTATTAGTTAAATATTGTTTTATGATTGGTAATCGGAAAAAAAATACTGTTCTACGATTTTATTGTAGATCAGCTTATCTAAATACATTCTTTCTATATTGTTTACCTAACATGAACTAAAGCATTTTAAAAATTGTGGCAATCAACATATGGAATAAACTGTATGGATGTGTAGGTGCATTGGGTTTGTGGGGTACAATTTGTCTGACACTTCGTATCAGTGTTGGACACTAAACACATCTCGTCTTTGTTTCATAGAAATAGATCAATAGTGGCATCCCTGCCATCCAACCTTAAATAAGAATTAGCTATCAAGCCATCATACAAGTTCCATGGTAGGAACTTGACTAAGGATATGATAAATGGTGAGAACCCCATAAGTTGCTATGTAGTGCTATCATGATTAAGAATCTAAATTTTCTACTACAAACTGTGCCTTTGTTTCTACATATTGGTTTTCTTTTCTCATCATCTTGTTGTCTCATGGCTAGTTCTAAGGTCCACCAAATTATCTTTTGAACTAGCAGCCTCTCTGATATTGTGAAGCCTCAAAATTGTATCCATCTAAACCTTTCCATGCATCAACCAAAATGTTTTGAAAGCTAGGATGATAAGATCTTAAATGAATTAAAACTTCAGTTCGTACCTTGATAATACAGAATCTTTCTTTCTTTCTTTCTTTTTTCTACAGGCAATGGTAAATTTTATTAAAAGAAGATAGGAAAAAAATGTAGGGAAGTGATTTCCCTACATATAAAGTACTCGATTGACACCATCTCTTGCCAACAATTAACTAGTTTCTTAGCACCACAAATAATATGACCAAATACAAAGTCTCTATTTTGACATGAATTAGGACCCATGTATAAAGCCAGCAAGCTTCTAATGTCTTCCAATAGACAAATCATCCTCATGGACCTCAACAATCAATGGACATCAAAGTGAGATAGATATGTAATCAAGCCTCGTAATAAAGCACTAATCTCTGCCTCATCTGAACCTCCTTTTCGTCTGATTGGAACAGAAAATATTTGGAGGATGCTTCTCTCCTTTCATCTCTAATCACTCAATCAATGCCCTTCAGCCTGGGTTTCCAAACAAATCACCACCAAAAAATCAAAGTTCAATGCTATACACTCCCTTTCCAGTTATGTCCAAGCAGAGAAGTTTTGGCTTTCTTTTTCTGCTATTCATACACATCTATCATATCCTGCCATCTGGACATCACAGATTTCTTTCAACATTATACACACCACTTCCATCTGGATATGTGTCTCAAGAAATTGAGATTCCTTTCACTCCTGCCAAGGCTTCAGAGAGTGAACAGAGAAGAGGCCTCAGGGGTCCCAGATCCAATTTCTATCGTCTTCCCTATTAATCAGATTGAATGTTTCCTTAAATCTATTCCAAGGGGGAAGACAATCTGCCACCCCACAATAAATGGGCTTCCTTCTGAATGCGAGACACAAAACCATCCCCCCACTAATCCTCATGATTCACTTACAAGAGAGTCTTTGTTAGAGGCAAGAGAATGAAATCCCAGAAATAACATAAAATTATGTCATTTCTAACTATACATCATTTCTGAATATACGCTGAATCAGGTAGCATGTCCATCTCCTCCTTTACACAGTCATCTCTCTGTTATTTCACGAAACACAAGAAAATACCTGAGGGAAGTATAACGGCCAAAAGAAAAGATGAATAATCTCCTCCAGTAAGACCATAATTTTTTTTGATAGGTAAACATTTATTATTCCCCCCTAACCCCTAACCCCAAACCCTTGACATGCATAGTAGGAGGTCAGAGAAGCACAGTTTCATAAGGGCTAGTAAGTGATTGAGGGAAACATTGTTCTTAGTTCCCCTTGGTATGACGAACAATGGCAGGAACTGAGACTCTTCCTCTTAGGCCTTGCACCGGCCTATACTAAAGTTCCATACAAATTATGTTTAGGAGATGCTCAGCCTGATCATCTAGCTGAACAAAGAAAGACAGCATCCCTAGTCTTCATAAAGAGTTCAAGATAGTGGGTTCATTAATCTTTCAATTCTTAACTAATAAAAGAGAACAAGTATGATGGCAGGAATTTATCACAGTCTTAGACGGGTTTCAACCTTGATCCACATTGGTATCTCCTTTGTAGATTGTTCATGGACAATTCATGTGCCTTTCTTTTACTCTTTTCACTCTGAATAAATCCTGTCCATTAAATCCATACAGAACCCAGTCATGGACATTCAAATGGAGTATCACAGTATAAACAAGGTTGTACCCATGCAAATGACATCTCTCAGAAGGATTAGGGGTTGTCTATATGCGCCCTAAAATGCAGCTAGTGGTACTTTTTGTGTCACTACAATCTTGGTTTCTGTGCATTATGATACCCATGTACACCTTATAATTCACACCATCAACAGACCCCAAAACAGTGTTTGCAGCCACCAACTACTGTATTCCTGAATTAACAGATTTTTTTCTGGTAATTTTTTTTATAAAAGATAGAAGGATGAATAGACTAGAAAAGTGCAAAGAGAGAGAGAAATTAAGCCACGCCAATAGTATCTAACCAAAGCCAGTCTCAAAATCCTCTTCTGCAAGAAACTTAATGGATTTTTTTTTATACGTAACTTAATGGATATTTTGACAACATTAAACAGGACCAAGCCAATTATGAGTAACTAATGATTACCACAACCATCCAAAAAATATTAGACCTGACAAAGAAAATTAATGGGTAGGACATGAATACAGAGGGGTTCTAAAACAAAGTTAAGATGAATAGATGGCACATTCGAATACATATGCAACTATATGCCTGCAAAAATACACATTAAACATGATTGACCCAATTATTTAATGATTATGATGACAATAAAAAAAAAAGATCTGCAAAGAAAATTAATGGGCAGGACATGCTTATAGAGGGGTCCTAAACCAAAGTTAAGATGAATAGATGGCACATTCGAATACATACGCAACTATCTGCATGCATACATATACACATACATACACACAACACACATGTATATATCTATGTGTGTGTGTTTCCTGTTTCCTATATCTGAATTGAATAAATCGCTTGACACAAAATCATCATATTAGCGCTTTTTAGAGATTCAATGCTGCTTGCTACTTGATCCATTTAATCTGCTCACAACAAATTAGTAGATTATAATCAGGATTTCAGAGAACCATTTCAGAAGACCTCTTCATGTTGCTTGACACCTTGACCTTTAAATTATTTTTATCCAGTTCCATGGCGAGCAATGTTGTCAAAGAAGAATCAGATAGAAAATTTGTAAGAGGTAGAATTCGAAGCAAAACGGGATTCATATCATAATATTGTAGATGTACAAAGATTTTTTCTTTATTAGTTAAGGAAAATATGAAATAATATCCAACAAAAATACATGCCTAAATCTTCCACGGTCTTTGTTTAGTGACAATTTCTATGCACACTTAAGATACTAACAAAATAGTCTACCTGCAATCTCGATATGAAATATAGAGACAATATTCGAAACTAAAAGTTATACCAACAAAACATATTTACACAAAAGAAAAAATCAAAGCCATGTCTCATCAATTCATCGTCGAATTAAACATGTTTCAATCTCTCATCAACAAAGTCTTTCATCCATAGGCTGATAGGCATGCATTGCTTCTCAGCCCTGCTAAATGTTTCCTAAGAAAAACACCACTGTGAAAATGTTTCTTTCGAAAAATTGCTTATTACACCATGGTTGACAACTGAACTATGTTAACATGATCACTTTTCTATGTTGAAACACTTAGCAATAAACACGTTATAAATTTGTTTAATTAATCAAAAATAGCTGATTTATTTTTTGTAGTGTTTAAGGTATAAAGGAAAAAAAAAAGCACAAAAATAAGTACTTTTTTCGCATGAAAATGTGTCCTATGTTTCTATTAAAATCATAAGACTCGTACAAAAACCAAAGGATTTTATCAAAAGGGATTCAGAGTTAAGATTTGATTTAAGTTGTAGGATTTTGAAGACACTGATGGTGAATAAACAAGACAAGCTAAACTGGATAATTTGGATCAGATATCAATAGGAGATATCCACCCAACTTCCATAAATAAGCAACCCATTGGTTATAATAAAATGGACCACAAAGATAAAAACAACCATTCCTGAAAAATCCGTTCTTCAAAACCCGTCTAAATTGGTAAGGGTCTGTCCTGTTCTGTGATGAGTCTTCGATTCAAAACCTAATTTCACCTTTGAGATACTGATCTCATTGAAAACAGAAGACCACATAGAAACAACGAACATTTTTTTTATCCACCAAAAAAAAATGAGAATTTGTCTTTCAACATTAGTATTGACTTTCCCTTCTCTAAACAGTGCTCCCAAAGCGATGAACTTTTTTTCTAATGGCAGCTTGTGACCCTTTTCAATTCCTACTTGAAATCCTCAGTGTTATGATCTTATATGGTAAAGTTGCATTCCCTTACCCAGTAAATGTTCCCCAATCAGTCTATAGGCTCATAAAACCAGATCCAAAAGAACGACTCCCTACAAGCATCATATTTGTTCAACAGGAAAAAATGATTCTTTTCTTCTTTACTGTCTTTCTTTCATTCTTTTTTTCTGATCAGTAAGCTACAATCGAATCTGCGACCCGGAAAGAGTATTCTACCAAATTTATAAAAATAAAATAAAAAAAACAGGAGTTTAAAATTCCCAGCCTTCGGGCATTTACAGAAAAAAAAAATCAAAAATAAATAAAGGCATCAATGACCTTGTATTTTAGAGAAGATTTGACATTACCCCTTTAGGTAAATGGAAGATTATGTTTGGTTGCCAGTGGAAATAAAAGAAACCCAGTTCTGAAAAGAGCACAAAACCCAGTTCCCATAAGCAGAAAATTACAAAATCCATACTAGTATGTAAAGATTATAACTTTAATTTTTGCTGGGTTTTGTTACAGTTCCTTGCAAGACAAAACCCAAGAAGAAGAAAAAACTGCAAATTTCTTCAAAACTGGTTACAATAGATTTAGCAGAGTAGTCATCACACCAGGTCTAACTTTCTAGAAAAACCAATCAAAGATCCACATGAAACACACAAAAAAAAAAACAGCATTTTATTTACTTTTTTGCTTTGTTCCTTCTAAAGAACATACCTGAGGTTCTTGTTGGAGGATACTGCCCAAACACCAATCTTCAATTGAACACATAATGTAACCTGCATTAAGATGATTATGATTTCAGTCAAAGCTTTAGATTAAAACAAAAGCTTGGAAAATCAAATGGGACTATTATTTGATTTGTGTACTACAAGCTAAAAGTATTGATTTTTTGGTTATTATGGTGGAAGATTAGGGTTTTGTCCCTTTCTAGTAGACCCAAATGACCTAACCCCAACCCAACTTGCTAAGATCAATTAAGACTTAAAATATGTCAAAGCAAACATATCACTCGAAGAACAATAATATAGGGAAGATATGGAACACTGGGATGGGCCCACTACAACATTACCTACATAAATAAATAAATAGGCCCCGTAAATAAACAGCAATTTTTTTCTATTCACCTAGCTTTCATTTTCAGATTTTGTCTTCATTTATACACAAAATATTGTATAATTAGTGACTTATGCCTATGGCTGGCAATGGACCGGATTGACCCAAAAATCCAATTCGTTCCGATCCGATAATTTCGAGTCCGGAACCACCTATTTTCTTATCAGATTGATACCGGGTCCATTTGTGTTGATTCGATTTCTTGTCGGATCGGTACTCGATCAAGCATGTACATATATATATATATATATATATATATATATGTGTGTGTGTGTGTGTGTGTGTGTTATATAATTACTAGTAGGTGGCCCGTGCCCACGGCACTCCCGGACAAAGCATTCGTCAAAATCGGGTGTGAGTAGCTGAGATCCACCGTCCATTTGGGGAGATAAGATGTCGGCCATCCTTTGTGAAGCCGATGAGAGGAGGGATAAGTGACTTCTCTGTTTTGTTATATAGATGTATAGTGGGAGGCCCGTGCCCCTCGGCACGCCCCTACAAAGCATTTCCCAAAATCGGGTGTGAGTTGTTGAGATCCATAGTCCATTTGGGAGATTAGATCTCGGCCATCCTTTGTGAAGCCGATAAAAGGGATATAAGTGGGGAGACAAAGGAAGTTCCCTGTTAAATTAATCCAACTATCTAAATTTTATTTTATGTAAGGGTTGATATGGGCCCTTGGATATATGAAGCCTATAAGAGGGGGAGACAACCCCTGTGTTTTGTTATATAGACTAATAAATGGCCCATGCCCACGGCACTCTCTGACAAAAGCGTTTGCAAAAATTGGGTGTCCTCGGCACTCAAACGGTACAACGGACTGGGGTGTTACCATTTTTTCCATTATAACAGATTGTAACACACAGAGGGAGAAATGGAAAAATAACAGAAATAACAAAAAATAACGGTGTTGAAATTCAAATTTTGAATAAATTGATGTCAAATGAGGCAGATTGAGTGGCTGAAATCTAACCGTCCACATTAGATCGATTGATTTGATCTCAACCACTCTTTATCTAACCGTCCACATTAGATGGATGGATAAGACAAGAGAATACAACTGAGTTGTCTTGTTATATGCGTGGGTGGCCCGTGCCCGCGGTACTTTCCGACAAAGTGTGTCAAAATCAGGCGGGAGTTAATCTCAGTCATCGATATGAAGCATAGTGGATCTCAACCACTCATTATTGAAGCCATATAAGATAAGAGCGGTATAAGACAACCACTGTCACTTGTTATATAGATAGCGGGTGGCCCGTGCCCACGGCATTCTCCAACAAAGCGTTTGTCAAAATTGGGTGTGAATGGCTGAGATCCAACATCTATTTGGGGGATAAAATCTCAGCCCTTCTTTGTCTAAATAGATAAGAGGGGGAATAAGTGAGGAGACAACTTCCCTGTTTTGTTATATAGATAAAGATAACTTACCTTTTTATATGTATTTTTTTATATCATTATTGGATAAAATATATAATTTAAATTATAAGTTATAATTTCTTTTTTCTTATTTCCTGGATTGAATCGTATTGGATCAAGTCCATAACTCTATTCTTTCTATCGGATCGGCATATTTTCTTATCGGATCCGAATCAGCATTGATCCGGCTCGAACCCGATCCATTGCCAGCCCTACTTAAGCCCAATCCTCACTCAAAACATTAAAGGGTTCTTTTGTAATACCACCTGATAAATCTTCTATATTAGTGAAATCCCCTTGTATTTTCCTTCTTTTGGTCTTACCCTTGATTATCCATTGACCATCATTGACTTATCAAAAATTAGGTGAGTTAAATTTTGATTTTTGTACAAATTTTCAATTTAACAATTCATAGAAAAATTAACAAATTGATCGTAAGTTCGAAACAATAAATGTCTATTTGGTTAAAAAAATGTGAATATACAGCTACAAAATTCTACCAATGTCATAAAAATATAAAATCAAATTTAATTGAGTCCAACTTAAAGGTGCGTAATCGCTTCTTGAAGATATTTAGAACCTCCCATAAGATGCAAGAAATCTATAACAACACTATCTTCGGGATTCAAACTCAATTTGAATCTCAACATAATTATAATCCAATCAAAGACCATTGTACGGATCTCCTTTACAAATTACCTAATATAAGAAAGGAAATAACAAGATCAAATTATCCGATTGAAATTTCGTTTAAATAGACAGAATTTCATTTTAGTTGAAGAAGGTTCTTAATCATATGGGAGCACCCAGAGAAACTTTCTTTTAAGTAATCAAGAGAGTATTTCTTAATCAAGAAGGTTCCAACAAGATTGACTTTTTGACCTTTTTGACTTCCTAGCTACTAAGACACTGAAAAAGGAAACTATGAGCTAGGATAGAAACAAAGTGATGTACATGGATTGAAATTAGAACACCATTAAATCTGTCTACCTAAAAATCTCCTTTTCCAAAATTCAATCTGATTATCTTAAGCCCTCTTTGTGTTTTTCTTATTATCCAAAGAGACTGATAACTAGCAGCTTTATGCTGAAATTTGTAATTTAATAGCTTAATCCCATGGCGATATGGCAACATACTGCATACTCAAATAAAATTTTGAATACGTACAGCGTATAGCAGCACTTATTAGTAAAATCGCTGCTTCGATTACTTTTAATTAAGCCCCAAAACTTATATTTTGTTTAATTTAAGTTTAGGTGTCAAGTCTAAAATCATCCTTGGAGACATGTGTGTCAAATCATGAACATAACAGCGAGCGTGAGCCAAATATATCTCCGTTGCTTAAGCAATACTCGCAATGATTACGGTGACTGATTAGCTAGCTTAACAAAAGCGCTTTCGCTAATTTTCAATGTTGATGTAGAGTATTTTTACCCATTTAGAGGAAACTAAATGCAGATCTGGTATCGTAGAACGGGATCCAAAAGCTGATTTTTAAAATTAAAAAAAAACCATTAGCTATTATAAACCAAGGTTTAAAAGGGGCCATTATAACGGTATAACCGACTGGGGGTGTTACTGTTATAACAGTCCTTATAACGGATTGTAACGCACAGGGGCAAAAATGGGAAAATAACTGAAATAACGGAAAATACCAGCGCTAAAATTAAAAATCAAAATTTGAATTTCAAATGTTCAACAAAATTTATAACGGAAATAACGGACTACTCAATCCATTGACGGCGCTACTCGTAACTTAAGTGACCCAAATGCATGGAGTGAGACGCAGGGCCGGCTCTCCTTAAGGCCTTTAAGGCAGTCGCCTAAGGCCCCTTGATGAGAGAAGGCCCCCAACCCAGGTCCAACTAATCACATGGATTTTTAGCCCACCCCTTATTGGATATACAAATCAAAAATCAACCTGATTGATTATCTCTAGCCATAGATTTTAGTATTTTTAGGACATGGTTCTAGCCGTTGGATTCAATTATGTTTTTTGGGTAGTAAATCCAATTGCTAGAAATCGGCATTCGAGTTGATTTTTAATGTGTTTATCCACCAATAGGTGAGCTGAACATCCATGTAGTCATTGGGCCCAAAAAATGATCTATATAGGGCCACGAGAGTCATCTGCATCGACTGCACCAGGAGTCCTCTACATCTAATTTTTTTCCCATAGTTTTTAACTATCAAGAATAGTTTTTATATAAAGATTTCTAACAATATAGAGAGTTTAATTTTTAATTAATACCATATATTTATATATTAAATGTAAAATAAGCCTTATGTAGAGTTTTCGCCTTGGCCTCAACTTGTATCGAGACGACGGCCCTGAGTGTGAGTGTGAGTGGGAGTGGGAGTGGGAGTGGGTGTGAGATCATAGGAGTGCCAAATTAGCCAAAAGTTGGGTTGTTACAGGGAAAAAAAAAAAGGCACTGAATAGCTCATTAAATGCATTATCCCGCTAAAAATAGAAAAAAAAAGTTCATTAAATGCCCTTAACATGATCAATCATTCTCATGTCATTAATTACATTTTCCATATATTGCCTTGATAAATACTTAGGCCATGCTTGGTTCACTGCACTGGGATCTAAATGCACTCACTTGCCACAATTTTGGAATGTACATGAGTGGTTGGGGGCATACAAATGAGCCAGCGTGCAAGTGGTTGCCAAGCCCTTGAAAACTCCTTAACAAAATAGATGTAAGCAAATGCAGCCCAAAAACCATGGCAATGGGTGCATTGTCACTCATTGCAGTTGCGCTTCAGTGCAAAATGCATCTCAGTATAATAGCAAAGCAAGCAGGTCCTTAATTACTTTTCAATGCAATCATATTCTTATTTTCAGTACAACCCCTTGATAATGGTATGGTATATATAAGTAGTTTTACTTTTATATATTTTGAATTTTATTAATTCTTAATTTCAAATGTTACTTTTTATTAATTCTTAATTTTAGCCCCCCAACTGTTGGATTGAGATTTTAGAGCGAGAGCGTCACCCCTAATAGGAGGTTCTAGTCAAGGTTTAAAAGGGCCATTATAACAGTACAACGGACTGGGGGTTATAACGACCATTATAACAAATTGAAGCACACATGGGCAAAAATAGAAAAAATGGGAAAAAAAATGGAGTTAAAATTAAATGGCAGAATTTAAAATTTGAATTTCAAAATTTCAATAAAATTTATAACGGAAATAATGGGCGTTTGTGTAACAATTTTTTTTTCAAAAAATAACAATTGTTATAACAGTCGTTATTTTAAAAAAAAAAGGCATTATTTTATGGCATTATAACGGTACGTAACGTAATGGATGAGGTCCAAATCCATTATAATGGACATTTTTTAAACCACCAATCTAGTTACCAAGCTCCAAACTAACCACACCTTAATTCTAAAGAGCAGACTTTTGCGTTCACATTGAACCAGCAAGAGTGTTGCCGTAGTATTAAGAGCATCTCCAACAGTTATCCATAGCTATTTTCATGTTTGGCTAACAAACCACTCCGAAACTCCAACATTGGCAAAGTAACTATTGCGCATGTACTATTTAATTTAAAGTACTACTTTGCCCTTCTTCAAAATATAAAATTAATATTTATATAAGTTATATAGGTAACTTTTGAAGGGTAAAAATGATAAAAGTTCTTATAGCGGAGATATAGCTAAGGAAATAAATCTTCGTATTTGGAGATGAGAAGAGTGCTTTTAGCTAATCTCCAAATGTAGCTAAGCACGTGAGGACATAATTGGAGAATCTTTTTCATAATTTTTCACTTTATTTTGAAATGGCTAACTAATATGGATAGCTGTTGGGATGCCTTAAGGACCGCATGTGGAGGTGCGGTCCACGTTACTTTGGCATATCCTCCTGTCAAATCGTGTGGTTATATTTTACTTTCAAGTTTCAATTACCAATGTGACTTTGGCCATGTCCATTTAATGAAGGATCGAGATGTAACAAGCTGTAGCTCACGCTTTTGTGGTAAGGTAGCACCATTTTTGTTACTCGCCGCTGCCATCTGGGCCCACTGACCGCATGGATGTTTAGCCCACCCCATGGTGGACATTCATACTAAAAATCAGCTTGTTTGATGATTTTAGCCTTTCGGTTTTAATACTCAAAAAATTGTTGATACCAATGGCTAGGATCACGCCTTAAAAGTACTAATATCTTATGGTTAGAGATTACCAATCATGGTGATTTTTGGTGTGTATCTCCACCAAGGGGTGGGCTAAACCAATGTTTAAAAGAGGCCATTTTAACGGTATAACGGATTGGGGGGCCTTACACTTAAAACTGTTAAAAAGGCCATTAAAACGAATTGTAATGGATAGGGACAAAATTGAGAAAAAAATAGAATTTAACGGATTTTAACAGAATATAACGGAGTGTTATATAACTGTTTTTTTTAAACCATGATCTAGACTTTCAAATTGATGGGATGCTGATTAAAAAACCTAACCATCAGATCAAGTACTTTTTTGAATCTTAAGTTTATTACTCCTGTAGGACCATAATATTTTTTTCTCTCTTAGGCATTGGTCCATTCAAGACTAAGGCACCGTTTGGTAAAACTTACATCAGATCAAGTTTTGGGTGAGTCCATGGTCGGACAATCCAATGGGTTTTTTTTTTAATTTTCTCCAGAGTGGTGGATAATCGGCATGGGACTCTGGTGGGTTGGTCTCCGGCCAGTTGGTATCTCTCGGCTTGTCGTCCACCACAGCCATTTGCTGTGTGGGGGTTTGGTTTTGGTCCAAACCCTTGTTCCAATGTTGAAGACAAGGGTATTTTTGTCTTTTAATATAAAATATGATGGTCAATTCGGGTCAACATTGATTAACTGAGTTCGGGTCAACATTGATCCACTGAGCTTGGACCAAGTCATAGGGGATGGGTATGTCAGCTTTTTCAAAGTGTAAGGGGGTATGTCAAATTTCAAAGATAACATGGGGTATAATGTCAAAAATTCCCATAACAAAAATGTTGCTAGCTTACGACAAATGCGTAAGCTACAGCTTGTCACATCGCCACCCTTTAATGAATGATCTGATCCCTCTGGCCAGCAATCGCTGGATCGGGAACTATGAAGACTTGGTCGCGGTCCCCAATACAATTGCTTGGGAACTGGTGGCATGCGAGTAGCTATCATCACGTGACAAACATTTTGACGAAACAGTGAACTGAGAAAGTAAAATACTACCACCATGGGCCTTTTGATGGGAGGGCCGTGATTTCATGGTTGCCCAATGCAACAGATTGACGATGAGAAACAATATGGCTTTGAACAATCCAGGTGAAAACATAAAATAGTCTACCTACTTAGCGGATGGTTAAGATTATTTAAGTGGGTGGGGGTAAGGTTTTGTCACAATTTATCCTCAGTAGGACCCATTAATAGTGGATCCTATTTTCTTGAAGATGCCCAACTTGTGCAGGTATCAGAGGGCCTGTACACCGTCCAGTCTCATTCCCCCGGCCCCAACCCCAGAAAAGATTAGCTGGTCCCGGGACCTTCGAATTCTTTCAATGAAATCGGCAACTTGGGCTATCCCTACACATGTAGGGGGTCATTTAAATGGATTAAACAGGCAAATATGGCTGCAAATTGAAATCAGTAAAAAATATTCACTTTCTTATATGGCCAAATCGTCTGTGCACACATCGTACATGAACGAAACCACAACTACTATGAGCACACGCACACGCGCACACAGATATATATACACACACACACACGCCTACTTAAAGCACCAGCACCTCATGATGCCTAACCACAGGTGACTCCTGCATCATTTGCGGGTCCATCATTAATGACGGGGCCACCATCTTTCTTCTCGCGAGCATTATTTCCACAACCACCACCACAACCCCCACATCCACCACCCCTTACCATATTTCCAAACCCACCACCGCATCCGCCACATCCACTGCCGCATCCGCCGCATCCACTGCCACACCCTCCACTATTTCCCATGTTTCCACACCCGCCTCCACACCCAGCGCCACAGCCACCGCACCCTCCACTCTGTACCACATTGCCACACCCACTACCACAACCTCCACCACAACCTCCGCCCTTTTCTGGCACCACACTGCCTGCCTCAGCCACCTCCACTTCTGCCTCCTTTTCCAAGGCAGTGATTTCACTGCGTCCGCCTTCCACATTGCACCCATCGACATCTTCATTTGCCATCTTTAAATTCTCTCCATTGGCAATGAAACCACTGTATCCCTCCTTTCTCAACATGTCAGAAAGTATAAAGGCCAGCGTTATCCCAGACAACACAAACCATTCTTCCTTGACCTATTTCACGGGGATTTTGAATTTAAGTGCTGTAATTTCACTGAGAAGCTTTGCACTAAGAAAACTAAATAAAGGAAACATACCTTGAGAAGTCCAGATTTCAAGTTAAGCAATGCTATTGCTTTGCCATATGGATCTTCTGCAGAGAATTCGACTACTGTTATGAAGTCACGTTCACTTTTCTGTCTCACACAGTTCTTGGGTTCATATTCCAGCTTTCTACCAGGAAAAAGTTTCACCTGTACCAAAAACAGATAAAAACACAAGTGTCAACTCAGGTAAGCCATGAACCAGATACTCTGGAGCTCCACACCATAGAATGATGGGGAGTTCGTGACCCAACCGTCTTGCAGATGTCCCAACTAAACATCCAAAAGAAGCTGCAAAGTATTTATCCCACAAGCTATCAAGCCTGGCATCTAATGCAAGCTACTGCAATTTAGACATGGTCGTGTGTGTTGTACGCACATGTATGAACGTGCGTGCATGCACACACACAGGCAATGTATCAGACAAAGCATAACACTGACACACCCCAAATTTTGTGCAGTATATGATAATATTGAAAGTAAAAATATCAATATATAAGTGCAAAAGATGCAGAAAAGAATAAAAACGCATTTTAGTACTAGCCCCCAGGAAACTAGGGCAAATTAGTAAGACCTCTTTACTTGGCGAAATTAGTAAGACTCCCCTTGACCATTGGTCGACGTCGTTGTTCACACAGACATGTAACACACTTGTAAAACCCATCAACCATCCACTAACTCCTTATTGAAAAGATCAAAATGCCCCTGAATAACTAGAAATCTTTGCAATTCATACATCTTACAATATTCTACCAGAAGAAAAATGTGAGTTTGTCGGGAGTATTTTGGTCTTTCCAATAATTCATACCTCTTGCAATATATTGTATTTTTTCCCAAGAAAACTTATATAGGCAACATAAAAATGGTATAACAGAAAAAGCTATCTAACGAGGACACGAACACACGTGTCAGTGTTTCAACATGGATACAAAGTGTCATACACACTGACCTCCACAATGTGCCACATATCCGTATTCCAAATGTTGAGATATTTTTTAGAATACTTTTGTTCAAGTATACAATACAGAAATAATGTATTTAGATAAGCTATAGACATGATATAAGTTATAACTAATAACTGAAAACAAAATATTTGAATAAATTAAGGTTTTTATGAAAAAGTTGTGTTTATGTGTCCAACATGTGAGTAAGAGATGATACCCAACGAGGAAAACTCTTCGAAAATGGAGTGTCCTTGTCACAGAGATAAAACGTAAGAGATATGTTTGTATGATATTCTGGTCATTTAGAAAAACACTCCGCAAATCCTCTTCCATATGAAAAAATCAAGTATTCCATGAATATAGAGAGAAAAAGGAATAATGCTTACCATCCGATTACCTCTGAGCTCAAAGATATGGCCATCTTCGCTGGATTTCTTCTGAAGCGGAAAGGACCAATTAGAATCCATCAAAGACCACCCTGTCCCTACAAACTCTGCTAGAACACGTGATTCACCAGACTCTCCTGTTAAGCCAATCACCTCTTTCTTTGAAATGCAGTTGTTTCTCACTTCTGCTCTCTTCGAATCCCTGAGAGGCATAGAAAAACAGGAACCAACAGAGTCCAGGATTTCAAATATAGGTCACAAAATTCGAACTTCAATGCAGTACGTAACAAGGAACAAGGAAGCTTAAATTATATTACTCAGTAGGTACGTAACAAGAAACTTAGTTTTCAAGAGATCGTTGTGTTAAACACATGCACCATGCATGCTTGTCCATGCATCAGGAAAAAATCAATTTGCTTGAAATATGTACTGATTAAGAACATACAACCTAGAAAGTGCATCTCAGAACATGGGTTAGAGGAAGTTAAGGGGAACCTAATCTCTGTGAATATACTGAGACTCCTTGTTCAATGACATGTCAAAAATTTATCATTTGATATGAAACAATTCAGCTGGTAAATTAAAATTTGTTCTAGTAGTGGAAATCTAACGCACCTACCATATACCACAAGGATGGTCTTACTATGGCATATTTGTATACATGTCCTCATGTAGTGATGGTGGGGCGGGTCCCACATAGGAGATCTCACACACCAAAACCGAGCCAGTTTTATGATTATAACCATCCATTCTGTAGACTATTTTCTGGATAGTTCAGCATTCTTGGCTGTTCTTTTCTTTTACCATCCAAAAGAATGTTAGATTGGACAGCAGTTACAATCAATAAGATTGGGTGAATAATATTCTACTAGGGACTCACTGACTCGTCCCAAGCCCCTACATGTGCAACACATATTCATATGCCATTTGTAAACAGTCCTTATGGTCTACCCTGTCAGTACCTTAGATTTCCTCATTTTCCTAATTCAAGATACAATAAGCATCAGTCTTATAGTGTCAGCTCACCCTGGCTGAATTCCACCCAATTTCTATTTCCTTATGGTCTACCCTGTCAGTACCTTAGATTTCCTCATTTTCCTAATTCAAGATACAATAAGCATCAGTCTTATGGTGTCAGCTCACCCTGGCTGAATTCCACCCAATTTCTATTTGCACAAACCTGCAAGGAAATGCATGAATTCATTTGTTACAAGAAACATTGGCAAAAGCATTTCACACCTCATCTGGATGTTGATGATCTCACTGCCAGCTTCATCGACGACACATGTCCAACTCCTAGCATGTTGGATCCTTCCAGGAAGTGGGAAGAAACAAGAATTCCTTGAAAATGGGCGTGATCGGACCATGTGAAGCACATGTGCTGCTGGGGCTGGAATAGTGACAGAGACAGCAATACGCAGGCAGATTGGCTTGGAATCCAAAATGCCAGAATTCGGCACCAACTCAAACCATTTCTCCACGGACAGCTTAGATACTGGGTTTAGCAAGTCCTGCAGAGATATTGAAGTTGTTCCCATGGTTTTGGCTGGCTTTGATATGGGCAAGCTAGAAGGTGAATGGGACAAAAGTTCAAAGAGCAGCTCTCCAGTGGGTTCACACTGGAAAGTAGCAACCTGTTTCACCCCTGACTCAGACAAAATACTCAGTCTTCTCCTCACATTGAAGAACGCATCTGGCTTTTTCTTACTAAAAAAGACAGAAAGATTTCCCTTGTGTCCATCCGGTAAATTTCTTACCCCCACAGCCTCTAAGAGAACCTGCAAAAGGAAACAGAAAAAGGGGGAGACTTTAGGATTCCTCATCTTAATTTTTGAGAACAGAAAATGGAAATACAAACAGTAAGAATACAGCATATGTTCCGAAAAATCCCAATAGAAACCAATACAAAGAGGGTGTTAAAATACCCTCAGAGGACAATAGGATGATTTAAAGCTGAACATCCTTTTTTCTTTGGAGAATACCTTTTTTTCTGGAGGATATGTTTTTAAAAGCAAGCCATTCAAGCTGCTGCACTAATATTCTAGTCTATCATTAAATGAAAGTAAATAATATTTCCTTTACTATGATTTCTAGAGTATAAATGACTTCTACACTTGTATTACTTTCAAGCCCGCCCTTGTATTCAAAGAGCGCATTTAATTTCCTGAAATTTAAAAAAAATAATCTTAGACCTTCTTTAGTTGTTAGAATTTCTGTGTCATCCAAGAATTATCAATGATTTTACTCAACATGATAATGACTTCTAGGGCACTGTGGCAATAAATTCAGAAACTATTTATAAATGAGAGAGGCTGATTTTCTCCCCAGCCAGGTTTTTTTTTTTTTTTTTAAACCTCCCCAGTTAGGTTTAATGGTTGCATTTTGCCTTCTGATTTCTGGGCATGCTTTCTCTTTAGATCAAGGAGGAGCAAGAGGTTGATAGTAACTCTTTTGTCATTTAATAGCTCGTAGGGTCCAGGCAAACCCCAGCATGCGAGAAAAGAAAATAATAATGAGAATTATTTTTTTTGATGAATATAGATTTATTGAGGAAAAAGAAAGCCGTGGGAGGTCAACCTCCAAAAGGCAAAATACAAAGCTAGAGCAATGGAAGAAAAGAATAGAGGAAAAGTGCAGGTGGCAATACAAATAACCAAGGTTTAAAGGGGACTGTTATAACGGTATAACGGACTGGGGGCGTTACCGTTTTTTTCGTTATAAAAAACGTTCAGGGGCAAAAACGGAAAAAAATGGGAAAAAACTGGAAAATAACGGAAATAACAGGAAATAACGGAAAAAATGGCGCTGAAATTCAAATTTTGAATTTTAAAATTTGAATTTCACAATTTCAAAAATGGAAAATAACGGAAAAATAACGGGAAAAACGGAAAAAAAACGAAAATAACGGCCGTTTTTTTTTCACAAAATTTTCCAGAAAATAACGGTCGTTATTTTCGTTATAAAGAAAAAATAACGGAAAATAACGGCCGTTATTTTCGTTATAACGTCCATTATTTTCTGGGCGTTTTAACGGTCCATAACGTAACGGGGTAGGTCCGAATCCGTTATAACGGCCGTTTTTTAAACCTTGCTAATAACACCTCCCCATAATTGAATCCCACCTGAACACAAAATCCTTGAAGATTAACCCCCAACACTCCTCAAAGAGCTTAGTCCATTGAAACATAAAAAATTTGATGTTAAGGATAATGGATTCAAAGCTCTCTTCCTTATCTTCGAAAACTCTAAGATTTCTTTCTGTCCACAAACTCCACATGATAGCCAAGGTGCTACTTCAATTTCACTTATAACAAAAATCCAAGCCGTTGGCTTGGTGGATCATGATTCCGTTCACGTTTCCCATGAAATCATGGTCCCCAATCCAACAACTAGGAGCTGCATGATAAGTTAAATATAATAGCAATAGAGCTAGACATCAGTATCTGTCTGTCTATCTCACTGCATTTCTCCATAATAGTACTTAGATGATCAAACAAACTTGCAAACCATGCATCCAACATGACAAAGAGAAAATGATAATTGAGAAAAAGAGTGTCGGAAGGTATTGGATGCCTACCTCTACAACCTTTGTCTTGGGAAGCTGTATTATTTTTTGAGACTCACTGGATGGAACTACATTCTTGCTCACAATATTTGATGACCATGGAATGAGAGTGAGAGGAGATGGAGCTGTGCCTCTATACATTGCTCCTGCCCGCCGGTACCTAGAACCAAATGTCTCTTCCCACTGCTTGGTAGTTCCAGAAAATCCAACATCCAGCTTCTGTCCTTTGGTTCTGTTGGAATCCATGTCATCATGCTCTAATACCTTGCCCAGGGCATCAACTAGGTCTTTACAGTAAGAAACAGGATGCAGTTGGTGAGAGTGCCAGATAAGGTCAATATCGTAAGTCGGAACGCAGAAGCGTCTAATAGACCTCTCCCTGTTTCTCTTGATCAGATGAAGAAACCCTTTATATCTGGCCACAGCTCCTTCAAGAAAGAGATCATTGTTCATACTGGGTCTGGATACCTGTCACAAATATATCTACATAAATAAATAAATACAAGATAAGTTAAATAACTGAATAAACTGGAGTCCTTCAACATCTTTGAAGAATGAAGCAATTGTTCTCCTGTATGTAGCAAGAAGGGAGAACAAGGATAAGATCAAAGAATGAATCAGAGACAGGGCAAATAGATAATGATAGGCACCGAATTTATAGTGCTTATGGATATTGTTCAACCTAGCCAACATTGAATGTAACAATTACAGCAACAGATTCAAGGTTTTATAAGAAAAAATACTATAACTCACCATGTAAATCCCATGATTCGGGATTGTTCCCTTAAAAAATTGTTCATTATTCAACTTAAATAGAATATTTGAATGGTTTCCTAAAAAGAGAATAGAGAGAACTTTCATGATCACTGCGGGTTTCAATCTTAAGCTTTATCTTATGGACATAAAGGAGATAAAATGGAGCCATAAGTAACATAATAAAACCATTTCTTCCCAATGGTCACATCCTGCTAGTAATAACATGGTTATCTGGCCATATCTTATTTTTCCATGTTATTAAGCTTTTAGTAGTCTTATTATATTCATAAAAACCTTTGGATGAAGATCATAATATTTATAATCCAAGTCACTGCAGCTCCCTTACAAAATTAGAATTTGACTCAGTTAATTACTTCATAGGGTTATCACGATTCATGAAATACCAGAATGCATAAGACTTTGATGGTATCCATATCAAGTTATACGCATACAACAGCGAAATCTCCCCTTGCATGGAAGTTTAGGTATTTTCTAACCGTGGAAAAACTTAGCAATGTGAATAGTTTATTTTGACGCAAACTTGAAACAAAATTAAAAATTAAAAATTAAAAAATCCAAAGGGTAATGCTGAAGGATTAATAATTACTGAGGAATAAAGAGGTTGAGACTCAAAAAGAAAAAAAAAAAAACTAATAATAGAGAAATGTACGTGGCTATGCATGCAATGCTTACATTGTACATATCTCCATCTGAGATGTTTCATCCTCATCTTCTTGGCAGGCCTTAACACCATATTATAGGCTTCCACTCCTGTCTATATGCCCTCTACATGAAATCATCCTTTTCCTCTCACATTCTCTCATATTCTGCTTAATCTTGGAATTGTTGGTTTTCTGAAAATTATCATTCCATAGCCCTTCTGAATTCTGATTGAGCTCAAAGGTGTGGCCTAAGTATTGACAGTTCTTACTCTTTAGTCCTTTATTGTAACTGGTCATTGCCATTTTACATCTGTTATAACATATGAACTATTATATATCTTATATACAAGTAGTGTATCTTCAACTTTAAGAAAGTTGTGTCACCCATGCATATTTGTCTTGTTATAGCAATGTATAATGGAGTAGGACTTCCATATCAGTACTTCAGTAGTATCTATTAGCTGAAATGAGAAATATGACACATGATTCAATTTTTTAATTTTCATTGTTGTGAAATAAGAAACATGATACGCCCATCGGCATGAGAAGGAGAACAACATGAAAACCCCCTTAGTTACCTGGTAAAAGAAGGGGCTCTGCCTTTTAACAGCTGAAACCATATCATATTTGATACTTTCCACAACTCTCAAAAACTTTTCAGATATATTCTGTGACAAAGGGCTGCTCAAGTCAAGCTCATATGGCACTTCTGGATATAGCCTGTTCCAAATTTCTTCAGTTTGCTTTTTGGAAGCCCCTTGAACTGTGGATACAACATTTCTGTTGTCCAGGATCCGCCCATAAAATTCCTCACAGTCGGCTTTGTACCTTACCTAAATAATAAAGCCAAGGAACATGGTTCAGAAATCTCATTTCAAATGAAAAAGATTGATGAAAAACCATTACTCTCATCCAGAAGCCTACAGGATTGAGCCTGTGACAGTGCCAAATCCATTCGCAATCAAGAGGAACAACCAAAGGGCCTTCTGAAATCTCAGACTCAGCATGCTTGGCAAGCAAGGGAAGCCAACAAGTATTGTACCTAAACATTGCCATCTCTTTCAAATCAGAACAGAAATCACAAGCATCAAACATGCAATCGCATCTACCAAATGCCCATTCATATAATCTATCTTCTTAATACTAGAAGTTCACTTTCATAGCAATCAAATATCCCTGTGGTGAGTTGGTGATTCAATTGCATTGCATGTGCATGGTTCACAATGTCTAGATAATCATGAACTAATCAAACTTAGTGCTTACTCAAGAAGAACATAAATTGAACTAATACAGGCACGCAATGCCATTAAAAATAAGAGATTTGTAATTTTAGACCTTTCATCTTTTCCTTTGTTTTGGTAGGTAAGCTGGAATCGAACCAGTGACCTCATGGTGTCCACTACCAATTTCAGTAATGAGACTAGACAGATGTCCAATAGTCGATTAGCTGCAGTTGATGATAGTCCACAAAGGGCCATCCCCTAGAAAAGAATCAATAGCTCCACATATTCATTTCAAGTTAACATGACTGCATCATGATTCCATACTAGAGCTTATTAATAAATAGTGTATCTGTGTGAAACACAGTATGTACAAGTAAGATACACAATAGCTGAATAACCCACACGACTCAAAATGTTTGTTTTAAACAACGTAACACTTTGAAAACATCACAACGAACTTGGGAAAATGAGCCTCCATGAATTATATAACAGGTAAGAACGATGAATCAAACAATTACAGAAATAACTTGTTAGGCTACATACCTATAAATAGCCTGGTGTAAAACGGGGCCATCGTAAAGGCACCGGTTCCGATCCACAGTTCCAAGAAACTTAAGCTGTTTTTTGGCTGCATCCACAAGGTCATCACTTATGATGATCTTCTGCGCTTCCAGCCACTCTAATTCTTGCTCCTTTTCCATTTCTCACTGTAGAAAATACCAAATATAAAAATCTCTTCCCTTTGATCCAAAGCTTAAGACCATAGAAAACATTGACTTAGCTTTGAATCCGCATGAACTCAAACCGCTGACCCACAAATTCTTTCACTTACTACATTAAATAAAACTACATTCTTCACAATTGGGTAATTAAAAGCACAGATTTTTCATGGTATAATGGACAATTTGTGACTCTGTGAGAACCCAGTATACTGGATCAGACAAAATCGTAGTAAACAAGAAATTTCTAAAATTGGGTAAAGTAATAAAGACAAAAAAAAAAGGTTATAAATTAAAAAAAAAAAAAAACAGAGGCTTTTCAAAATTTCCAAAGAACAGCAAGATTATTTATCAAACTTTAACATGCAGTTAACAGATAAGAGAAACTCAAACTTATAATCATCAAATAACATCAAATTAAGAACAGCATGATTATTTATCAAAATATAAATATGCAATAACATCAAATTAAGGGAACAGCTAGATTATTTATCAAACTTTTAACATGCGATAATCAAATAAGAGAAATTCAAACTCCATTAACAAAATTAAAGCCAAAATAAGATCGAAGCAAGACCTAAATTACATTAAAAACAACTTCTGACAACATTAATCGAATCATAGACAATATCAAAGAGAACTGCTACTCGATTCAGATAAAAGGGTCAACGACGTAATAACTGAAATCAAAAGAGAGTTATTTGAGACTCAAAAGGTAGAATTCCAACGCCGGAAGAGGTGAAGACTCACCGGAAATTTTGCGACGGAGAGTTACGACACTCGGATCAGCTGTCGCTGTTCCTCTCGCTTTGACTTCAATAATGGGGAGGGTGGTGCACTGGTGGTCTATATATACATGGTCTCGTTAGGAGTACAAACGAAATGACCATTATGCCCTCCTTAATTTAAACAATACCAAAATTATCTTTTGGAATTTTTTTTCTTCTATTTTAAACTGCCGTATACATGGTCTCGTTAGGTACAAACGAAATGACCATTATGCCCTCCTTAATTTAAATAATACCAAAATTATCTTTTGAAATTTTTTTTCTTCCATTTTAAACTGCCGTATAAAATGAAAAAATCGGTAAAATTCAAACTCTTAAGGCTAAACGAATATAACGCCTCAACAATTACAAGATTTTTCTATCCTGAAACCGAATTAAACTCAAACTTTTCCTATTTCGAATCTTTGCCATTTGTCGAATTGCTAACTATGGTTATGGCTTCTAGATCTATCTGTTCAAACTGTTGTGGTTTGGTCCGGTACTAATGTGCTAAGAACCAAAACATGTTATGTATTTTTTATTACAGATCTTATTTGGTTCTTGAATTTTTGAACCCGGTTATGACATAGTTAGTTCTAAACTATGATAATCAAGGCTAGTTCCTATCAAGTATCAGTTAATCGGGTATCCATTGAAATAAGGGATGTTTTATTGGCACCACAATAATTTTCCAGGGCACCTACATATTTTTCCTTTAAATACGTGGATCCTTTACTAGCCCCCTTATTAATATATGTTATGACAGCACCCACGTTTATATCTTGCTCATCCCGCCATTGCTCATTTCCTCTTTCACCCTATCCTTATACCAGAAGCGGTAAAGTCCCCGTCGATCTCAGAATCGTCGGAGAATCGCATTAGATAGCTAACTTGAAAAAAGTAGTTGAAAGGGAAAAAACCCAAAAAAAAGGTGGAAAGTTTACATAAATTAATGAAAAATATTAAAAAATTAACTCAGGTGAAAGAGAACCTTCCATAAGTATCTTCTTCACCGGTAAGATAGTTAATTTTTACTATCACCGACGTCTCTTCGTGTTGGTTACTCGACACTAACATTGCTTCATCCATTTCAGTTGAATCCAACCGACACTAAGAAAAACTCAGACTGTAAAAAGGGGACATAAATTGTGTTAATTACGTACAAACAACATTCTAACGCTGAAAAAACCCTAAGCTTTGTTTTTTGGATGGGTGGAGTGCCTTTAAACAATGGGGGTGCCCACTGATTGTTTTAAAATAAGTTGGGTGCCGTTATAAAATGGGTGCCCTTTGAAGACTTTGTGGTGTCAATAAAATTTACCTTGAAATAAACTCTATATCAGGCATTAGGAAGTCCTAATATGGAAATATGGACAAAGACACCCTCTAATTTGTCAGGACAAGATGGTAAATTCTCACAACTTTTCAATGTCCAAATCGTTGATCCGCGTTACACACAATAGGCGCTTTCCAGGAAATAGCCAGGTTTCGTGGAAACCAAGAGTTTGCGGTTTAGATCATGAAATCAAAACATAGATATTTTCACACGCTTTCCTATTTGATTTTTCAGTAAAAGGATGGTGTGCTGTGTGCAACAAGACATAGGGAAGCATATCTACACCTGAGATGGTTTGGTGCCATGTGGCATTCTTTTTTGGGCACACTGACCCTATAAATGTTTGGCTCACTGGTTGCTGACCTTACACTTCAAATCGCTGATCCTTAGTTGTTGATTTTAATTGTTTTTCAGTTTGGGCTTTATGACCAGGCCCATAGGGTCCATGGGTTCAAAGCTTTAGGTCTGTGTCCATGATGAAAATTGCTCAAATCCAAAGGATAGAAATCATTGACTTGCGTTGTAGATTTAACAAATATTTATTGAGTTAGTGGGGCCCAAAAGTGTGCCGGCATCAAATCACATCACATATGCAGAAGTTTCCCTGTACATCGCACGTATATTACGCGTTCCTTGGCCCCTCTTTGCTTTGGATAAAAATGATGGGGATAGATTTGTTGAAGCTACACTCTATAGAGCTTCCCTGGGAACGCGGGTGTTTTCTTTACATGTCGCCCAATAGCACACTGCCATGTGGCAAAATTGGGTTTTCTTATGCATTTTATTTAAAAAAATTAAATTTAAATGTCTGAATCATGGTTTAAATAATGGCCATTATAACTAAAATAATGGCAGCTATAATGGATTCAGACCTACCCGTTACGTTATATTCCATTAAAATGCTCAAAATAACGGTCTTTTTTTTTTTTTTTTGCCTTTTTAAATAACGGCTGTTATAATGAAAATGACCGTTATTTTTGAAAAAAATTGTTTTAAAAAAACACCTGCCATTTCTGTTAATTTTCAATTTTTTTCCATTATTTTCAGTTAAAAATTTTATTGAAACGTTGGATTTTAGCACCTTTTTTACATTATGTTCTGTTATTTATTTATTTTTTCCATTTTTGCCCCTGTGCATTACATTCTGTTATAACGGGCATTTTAATGGAAAAAATGGTAATGCCACCAGTCCATTATACCGTTATAACGGCCCCTTTTAAACCTTGGTTTGAATTTGTAAGCCAAAAGTCCAAAATACAATGAGGTAGGATATAGGCATGATTTGGACAAGGACACCATCCATTGTCGTGTAAGCAAATGCTGCAGTAGAGTGAAGATTTTGGAGTGTAGCTCTAGAAAAACTTTTGCTTATTTTGCTGGACAGGGACACCATCCATTGTCGTGTAAACTTTTGCTTATTTCTATATCCACGTCATCATTGCAAACAGACCTCTTGATGACTCTTAAGGGCTAGTGGTTATGAACTAATAATTATCACTTAAACAGTGATCCATTGATTATGAGGACCACATCCAAGCCATTAGATTCACTTCACTTGATCCCCAATCTAAGGGTGTTGGATATTTCAACATTTGAAAAATCCTAATTTTGAGAGTAATTATTTCATAATCGAACTAAAAAAGATCCGGAACCGAAGTCTGTAATAGGTTTTGGTACATAAATATTCGGATCGAATAAGAACTGAAACTGTTAGCACCTAGAGTAAAAGTGTTAAAAGAGTTTTTTCAAAATTTTATTTCGGAAATCATTTTATTTTTCACAATTTTTATATACCACACAAGTACCACCCATGACAGAACTGGATATTTATTGGTTCCAGTTCTAGATACGGGCTTGTTTGGGAACCGAAACCATTGGAGGGGGCATTTTTGTCTTGGGTGCCCAACTGAAAGTCGTGGGTGCAGAGCGACCCTTAATAATTAGGAGCAATTTGATTGATTGATTCACTTTTTTGCGAAAAACGGTTTTTTATGCGGAAAACGTTTAATTTTTTTTTAATAATTATAGGTCCTACGTCAAACTGCCCCTTAGATTTTAGTATTTAACTTGAAAAAAAAGGGGGACACTGTAGACCTTTCTTGGAAAGCGATGGTCCTGCGATACCCAAATTACCAAATAGATGGACGGTAAGGATAGTCTCTTTGTATGACCGTAAGAATCCGATCGTCCACTTTTTGATATTATGGGGCTAGGAAGAGAAGTCCATAGATCGGATGATTGAGGCCCTCCAACTGAGTCAAAGTTTAATCTCCCTGCATATCTGTTCCTCTGTGCAGTTTGGTAGACGGTTATTATGGTCTACTTGATAAGTTCCTTATCAGTTGATCGTACTAGTAGTACAAATGGTGAGAAGGGACAAAAATGTGTAGTACGCCGTTAGTACCAGACCGCTGGTACAAATGGTGAGAAGGGACAAAAATGCGTGAAGCTGTTTTGTTTGTTGTATTGGACACGTGGACTGTGGGGGGGGTTGCTGATCATTGTCAAATGTTTCGGTAGTCCCAGTTTTGGTCACGAACTAATCACCAGCGTGGGATCTACAGAAAAATTAGTTTGATTGGAGATTTCTAACCAACCGTTGGATCTGAGTATTAGAAATTTCCAATCAGGGTAATTTTTGGTCTGTATGTATGTCTACCTAGGGATGGGCCAAACATCCATTAGGTCAGTGTTCTCTTATAGTGTGTCATGGACGTCGGTGATTTGTCCGGACCAAAACTGGATTCATATTTCGGAGTAAAACTTCGGTTACAGCCCGTCAATACGAGCTACGTGGCACACTATTAGAGGGTGATGACAGTATGGATGTTTGGCCAGTCCCTGGGGGAACTGCGGGCTGTTCTCTGATACCGACTTCGGGAAGTCCCTCAATTTGCCACGTATTAGACTCTTTCGGGCCCACCGACTCCATGAATATTTGGCCCACATCTTGTTGGACCCACACACCAAAAATCAGCATGATTGGTGATTTCTAGCCTTAGGATTTGAGCACTTTTCATCATGGGCTTTATGAACATGCCTCTGAAGTGGTTCGAAGCCCATGATGACAGTGCTCAAATTCAATGGCTAGAAATCATTAATCATGCTGATTTTTGGTGTGTGGGTCCACCAAGATGTGGGCCAAATATTCATGGACTCAGTGGGCCCGAAAGAGTCTACTACGAGGCAAATTAATGGACTTCGGCATCAAAATTTTGATACTGAAGTAGGTATCATAGATTTTTCCGGGAACTGCAAACCAAAAAGCAGCCTGATCCAACCGAGGACCATCGTACATTGTACTCGTGTCAAACCACCGCTGGCCAGGTAGCTATCCGAGCACCCACAATATAATCCACGTGGAAATTTTTTTAGTGGACACCGACCATATAGGTGTTTGGCCAATCCCCAGGTGGACCTATAAACCCAAAATCAACCTGATCAGCGGTTTCTAAGCGTTAGTTGAAGTCATTTTCATGGGTTGATTTTAACCGTATGTGGGTACAAAGATCCAAAGGTTTGAAATCATTAATCAGGCTGATTTTTGGTTGTAGTGACACTTAGGGATTGGCCAAACATCCATACGGTCAGTCGTCAGGGTCCTCTAAGAGTGTACCACGTGTTTCATATTATGGGCGTTAGGGCTTCCCTTACTGTCGGTGTTCAGACAAGTTTTACTCTACAGTCTACACATTTGAGTCCATATTTCTTGAAGATTGTTCCTCACTGACGGTTTTATGTACCACGTGGCACACCCTTGGAGACCATTGACGGTACTGATGTTTGGCCCACCTTTCGCTGGACCTAGAGACCAAAAATCAGCTTGATTTGCAGCCATTGGATTTGAGTATCCCAAAAAATTCTCAACTCCCATGGCAAAAAATCACTCTAGGAGAAGACTAAATCCAACGGATAAAAATCACCAAATCGGGATGATTTTTGTTCTATAGGTCCACCAAAGGTTACGCTAGACATCCTTACGGTCGGTGGTCTCCAAGAGTATGCCATGTTTCCCATACAACCGTCAATCAGAGAAATTCTCTCAATGTCGTTTCAGAAACATGGACTGTGACACATTTATCCTCCTCACTAGGGGTGTAAATCTGGCCAATGAGCCCACGGCCTGGCCTGACCTTTTTGAGCCCCGGCCCAGCTCGGCTGTGTATAGACTTGTCCTGGCTCGCCTCCTCCAAGGGCTGAATCTACGCTTTGCATTTTGGAGTCCTGCCCGTGACGCCTGGTCTCAGCCTGTTCCATTAAGCCTGGACCAAAGTCAGGCCGGTGCAGTTGAATAATGTTTCCCACTCCCTTGGTGCCCTATGGTCATAAATTCGACCATTGGACATCCATCCCGGCCTGCTGCTTGGCACACCTAAGGGCCGAGGGATAGAGCTACAACTTGGGCGGGCTTAGTCAGAGTCCGACAGGCTCAACCCGATGTCAAGTTAGGCTTGGATTCTGCAGTACTCAGACTTGGGCTCAGGTCTGAGTATTAGAACTCAATCAAAACTTGAGTTGGGCCTGGGCGAGCCCCGGACAACCCGACCCAGTTGCAGCCTGACTGAGGGTTAGACCTGGGCTTGAGATTTGGCCCGCAGGCCGACCAGGCCCATTCAAATCCCAGCTTGTCAGGAGCCCGACCTGCTAGCGGCCCATTATGTAGGTGGCCTGGCCTGTTTGCACCCCCTAATCTTCACCATAAAATCTGTGGGCCACCTTTAATAGGAGCATAGGCAAAAAAGATCAGAATTTTTTTTAGTGAAATGATAGCATCGTCAGTAGGGTGATACGGTACTGTCGTCCTTAGATCATCGGATGTTCTTTGAAATTCACGTGGTGGACTTCGTAATTTGTGTAGTGGATATAGAAATTCGCCATGCTTTTTCAAAAAGTTTGATATAGAAATCCCTCAAAATGCCATGTTGCATATTCTTTTGGCACCATTGACTCCATAAATGTTTGGCCCCCTCCGTGGTGGACCTACACTACAAAATTCAGCTTGATTGGTGACTTCTAGCCGTTGGATTTGGTTTTTGTTTTTTGTTTTTTTTATCATGGACTTCTAGAACAAGCCTATGAATGGGCTCTAAACCCATGATGAAAAAGTGCTCAAATCAGATGACTAGAAATAACCAACCACGTTAATATATAGTGTGTGGGTCCATCAGAGGTGAACCAAACATTCATGAGTCAGTGGACCCAAAAGAGTGTGCCACGTGACATTTTGAGAGATTTCTGTACCAAATCTTGGTGTTCGTGTGCTCTGCCGTAGATTTCAAGAATCCAACGATGGCTGTCAATGCTGAGCTGGCATCACTTTTTTCACTTTTGTCGGCTTTGACACCCAGCGTTGGATTGGATCCATGAAATCCATGGCCGAGCGTGCGAACGTCAAGATGGGTCAGAAAAAGGGGGTCCTTGCAGTTTGAGCCTTTATTTTATTTTATTTTTTGTTTCGGTGGCATACAAAAGCTTTCGAGCTAGACTTTATTACAAAAATCGCGACACTCTCTCGAGCCCGCTGATCCCATAATTGTTTGACCGAAATACACCAAAAACCAGATTGAGTAGTGATTTCCAGAGTTGGATTTGAGCATTTTTTTTTTTCACAAACACACCCATGAATGGGTTCCAAGCCCATGATGAAAAATGCTCAAATCTAGAAAACAACCGATCAGGCTGTTTTTTTAAGTGTAAGTTCACCCAGAGGTAGGCCAAGCAAATCATAGGGTTAGTTGGCCTGAAATAGTGCGCCACATGACATTTTAAAGGGCTTTCTGTATCAAAGTCTAGCTCCAAAACTTTGGTGTACCATCAAAAAAAAAAAAATCAATACATAATTCAGTATCAAAAGTCTGATATAGAAATCTCTCAAAATGCCGCGAGAAGTTTGGTGTGCTAAACTGCGGGCATGCAAGAACAGGACCTCACCACACAACCTGGAAGCCACCCACAGGATCTTCTCTCCGCGAGCCTTCAGCCCAGCTGAAGGAGCGGTCAGACGGGTTGCTTCTGATCATCGTCTTACAGTTTCCCAATCCTAATAACAAAACAGAACCCGTCACAAAAAGGATTTGTATATTATCGTCCTTTCACTTCAAACTTCCGATTCAACATGTATCAGACCAACATCTTTTGAAAAACTGGTTTGATTTGAGACTCAGTCCGGGCCAATTTTTAAAATAGCTAGACTTGAAATAATTTGAAAATTATGCCATAAAAAATGAAAAATTTCATAAACGGAAATAAATTAAAATGTATTTACAAGAACAAAAATAACTTTCTGACATTTATAAAAAAAGTAACTAAACGCCCTTTAAAAGGTGTCTCTGTTTGACAAACTGATAGATGCCCTTTAAAAGGGCGTTTGCCCTTAAAGGCATAAAACTTCTATCACAATACAAGCCATGTGTCACACTCTTAGTGAACGCTGACCGTATGGATGTTTGGCCCGTCCCTAAGTGGACCTGCAAACCAAAAATCAGCCTGATTAGTAATTTACGACCTTTGGATCTTTGCACTCAAATAATGCTCAAATTCCTACGGTTAAAATCAACCCATGAAAATAACTTCAATCCAATGCTTATAAACCATTGATGATGTTTATTTTTGGTGTGTAGATCCACCTAGTGAGTGGCCAAACGTCCATACAGTCAGCGTCCACTAAGTATGTGCCACGTGGCTCGTATTGTGCCATAAGTTTATGCCTCTATGGACAAAGACGTCCTTTAAATGGGTGTTTGGCAGCAAAATTGTCAACCTTTTTTTTCAACTTTAGTTTTTGTCAGGCAGAGACGCCCTTTCAAAGGCATTTCGTTACTTTTTTTTTGTAATTGTCAGAAAGTTGCTTTTGTAAATACATTTAAATTTCTTTTTGTTTATGAAATTTTTCGTTAAAAAAAAAAAGGAAGCAAACTGCTCTCAAGACTTAGAATTAATCAATGTTTGAGAGGAGAGCAGCACTGAGGCAAGGCATTAGGACTTCAAGATAGGTGAAGTGTAAGCTTCAAGCCATGTGGGGGCTTGAACAAGCTCTTAAAGAGGGTTTTACACGCCTAATTATGGAATCCAATGACCTACAATTCGTGAACCATATGGCTAATCAATGCATCCTTTTTGAGTTGGAACTCCTCAGCCATTGGCAATATTCTCTCTTTATCCAAACTTCGTTGGATTTTAGATTTTCTTTTTACTTTCGGGAATGTAATCTTCTAGCAGATTGCTTAGCCTCTTAGGCTCGTTTTGGTACTTTCTGTTTTATTTTGTTCTTCCCCTCCTGACTGGTTGCTTCCTTTTTGTTCTCATGAGGGTGAGAGTTGTACTTATATTTCTTGTTTCTAATATAGTCTGGTTTACGAAATTAAAAAAAAGAAAAAGGCATGTGGTGTAAGAAGAAAAGAAATCGAAAAAGAGATTAAATTCAATTAACCTAAGTTTGTCGTCTTTGTTACGTGGCAACTTTTGGGAATGTTAGCATTGATTTTTACGCCGTTAATAGTGTCACGAAACGACAAATTTCTTCTTATTGATGTGACCATGGGGGTGTTAATTTTACCCGATTTAATCAAAACCGAATCAGAACTGGAACTGAATACACTGGTTCTGGTTCCACGTTTGTGGGAACCGACTAAAAAAGAACCGAAACTAGAACTTACCCAAAAATCATTGTTCCGGTTCTGGGTAGTTTGATATGGACCTGAAATTGATATATAAGTATAGTGTCCCCCCTCCCTCTTTTTTCTGAGCCCCCTTGGGGGTCGGACTTGTCGACGTGGATTCTGAGAATCCAACGGTGGTTGACAGCATTGAGCTGGCATTCACTTTCTTCATTAAGTGAATGCCAACTCAACACTAATCAACAACTGTTGGATTCTCGAATCTACGGCGCCCAGTCCGACTCCTGAGGGAGAGACAGAAATAGGGGGTCCTCGGAGCCTGTTCCTTGTCAATATTCGAGAACCAATATACCCAGAACCGAAACCAAAACCGATAAGAACCAAATAATCGGGTTCCGGAACCGATCCCATCATTTTGAGACCCGGAACCGATCCATTGACACCCTAGTGTGCCCTAATTGGTGGATGGTCTAAATTATGATTTAAGATGTGGAGACAGGATAGAAGATGTCTCCTTAGGGCAGTCTTAGGCTGCTAGGCTGTGACCAAGTGACTCCACCCCTTCTTCCATGTCTAAAGTACCATCAAAACTTTTGTTGCAAAGGAATTACAAAAGGCAAATGTTTGGACCAACTCTTTACCTTTTTTTCCAAACGGATAACGTAGTATATAGAAAGCCGCCTTCAGTGGGCCCACCATCCACTTCAACTACTGCCACTGACTTGGATTCTTTTTTTTATCTCTTTAGGATTAAAGCCAACCGAGATCTATTTTACCATTAATTTATTTCAAAGGGAATTGATGATTTTCACCTTTCCAGTTGGCATTTTCATTTTTGACCAAAATATCCTCTATCAAATGTGTACAATGATGACTGACCGTGTGGATGTTTGTCCCATCCCTAGGTGGACCCACATGCCAAAAAAATAGTCTGATTAGTGATTTCAAACCGGGTGATTTGTAAATTTTGGTCTACTTATTTAGATTAATCCCTCTAATTTCATGTTTTAAAGTGAACGTGTCAGGATCGGTGGACTCACAGAAGTGAACTCAACTCATAAGTTCATTCGTGGGTTCCGAGAATCCAACGGTGATTTTTACATTTGCAAAAGAGAATGCCAGCTCAGCATTATTCAACCACAGTTGGATTCTTGAAATCCACGCCCAAGAACACGAGTGAACTTATGAGTTCACTTTTTCGAGTCTACAGAATCTGTTCCAAAATGAATTTATTCAATGGGGATGACTCGAGTCATGCTCTGTGCATTAGGAAGTGGGTGCCCACTTCTTTGTCACTCTTCTGTTATGAGAAGATTTCTTTGTTCCCAAAAAAATTGAGAAAAAATTCACTGATCACGGGGTCCTTCAAAATTTGAAGGTCCCCTCCCAAAAATGTTTAACACGTACCCTTTCTTAACCACCCTTAACCAACTAACCAAAGGGTTAATGTGGGTTGGGTTTAGGCCTTGAAGTACGTGCCAGATGTTTTGGTGGGGGACCTTCAAAGTTTGAAGGACCTGGGGCCAACCAATGTTTGCCGAAAAAAGAAATGGTAATAATGCTCAAATTCCACAATTAAAAATCAACCCACTGAAAACAACTCCAATCCAACGTTTAGACATCACTAATCAGGTTTTTTTTTTGGTTGGCCAAACATCCTGTCAGAAATCTCTAAAAATATGCCATGTGGCTCATATTGTGGTCCATCAACAGTTTTTCTTCTCTCTCTCTTTTAATCTAAACCATGGTTTTAAAAATGGCCGTTTAAACGGTTTTAACGGCCGTTAAAACGGCCTCCTTTAAACCTTGATCTAAACCTCCACGAGAATTTGTTTTGTCAGACTACAATATAAACCACGTGGCACATTCTTAGAGGACATTGACAGTTTGAATGTTGGGCCATCCCTAGATAGACCTACATACCAAAAATCATCCATAATAGCAATTTTAGACCTCTGGATCTTCCGGAAGACGACTCCAATCCAAAGCTTAAAAATCATTAATCAGGTTAATTTTTTGGTCTGTAAGTCCATTTAGGGTTAGGCCAATACGTAAGCAACTTTGTTGGACATCCGCCAGCAATGTTCTACTCAACATCCACTGGGAATTTTATTCAAAGATCCCTTTTAAATCATTAATACAGTTTGAACTTTGAACCAACTGACTTAAACCCATGGTTTAAAAATGCCTGTTATAACTGCCGTTATAACAGTAATACCCCAACCCTGTCATGTTTCTTTCCTACGTCCAAGACTGAATAACGGGATATCAGTTGTAACAGAAATAAAGGCAATTATTTTGAAAAGGGTCGGGCTCAGGGGACCCTCATTTTTGACACCCATTTTGGCATACCCACGTAGAAGATGAATCAATGGCTAATTTTTGGTGAGGAGATCATCCTCACAAAAATTCAAATCATTCCGATATTCGTAGACTGGTTTAGAAGTCGAGGAATTATGGACCGTCGATTTTTACTATATAACTTGAAAACCACATTTGATGGGGCTAGAAATTTCAGAATGGGCTGATCTTTTTTGTAGGGGTGATCTATACGGTGAGGAGATCATCTTCACCACATATCAGCCATTGATTCATCATTTTTTAACCTGTTGTAACGGCCGTTATAAAAATAAAGATTGAATTCGTCAGTTATAGCATTACAACGGACATATAACACTACCTTTATGTCTGTTATAACAGGTCACATCATGGTAAAAAAAAAGAAAAATAGACTACAGTAAAATAACCGATAAGACCGTTATTTTGAAAGCCGTCTAAAAAAAACGAAAAAATAACGGTCTTGGAGCGTTACCGCTATAACGTTTTCTTTTTAAACCGCGCTTAAACAATCCAAAACAGCTCTTTTTATTGTATTTTTTATTTTAAAATATATGACGATGGAACGGTGTGAAATCCATCATGTCCGAGTCCGATCATAATCATGGTTAGATCAGCCGGTGATTATCGGTATAGAATTTGTCATGGTGGGGCCTTTGATCATCATCAATGGAGGCGGAGCTTATTTTCAACGACTCACACCAAACTTCTCATCCAATTGAGAATTGTTAGACAAAGAAACTGCGAATTCAAACAATTTCAATTCCTTCCTCATAAACCACAAGATTAAATCAAAGACATTTTTGAAAAAGCGAGAAGAAACTTTGCCCACTTTACCAGAAATTCCGACTGAAAAAGACCCGGTTTTCTTTCTTCTATTTACATTCCTTGCTCTCCTAGATTTCCTCTGCTTTGCTTTCTTTGCTCTCTAACCTACCAATCTCTGCACTCCAACCAGATTGGTTTCAGTTCAGTCCCAATGCTCGTTGCCGGGTTGAGCTCAAAAGGGATTTGTAGAGACCAGAAATAGACAAAAAAAAATGGGGGTTCGTAAGGTTGGGAAATACGAGGTGGGGAGAACTGTTGGTGAGGGGACCTTCGCCAAGGTCAAGTTTGCTCAGAACACCGAGACCGGTGAGAGCGTCGCCATGAAAGTGCTCGATCGCAGCACCATCATCAAGCACAAGATGGTCGAACAGGTTTACTTCTCTTTCCTTTTTTTTTTTAATCCTGATTTTAGGTAGCCCGAATTTCTAGGGTTTCTGTTTAGTTCATCCCGTAGATGATGGTCTGAGACGTCGAATCTGCTTGAAGCCGATCAGTAGGGAAATGTGAAGATGATTAGATTCGACGGCCTGGATCCTATCTTTCTTTCTGTTATTATTATTAATATTATTGAAATTATTGGTTTTCCTTCCTATTTCTTCGTCGCCTCTTTTTGTGGTATCAAACATAAAGTGTACAATCTCTCGTTAGTTCCAAGTAACCATTGCCTCATCATGACATGAAATTTTGTTACTTGAAACCCTAAAGCTCTGGTATTGTTCACAAGCTTCAAATATCTAACACATGAATGCTGGTCATTGGTTTAGATTATGGTTAAATATCTTCTTCACCTGATGTTGTTTCTTTGAATTAAGGCATATTCGGATCAAGGTTTTAAATTTCGATTTCGGTGAGGTCCAAAACCAAAATTTCGGGCAAAATTTCCAAATTTCGGTGGATTTCGCTTTAGAAAGCTATATTTCGGAGATTTCGGTACTCACAAAAACCAAAATTTTGGTGTTTTGGCCGAAATTTAAAACCTTGATTCGGATTCACTGAGACTACTACCGGAATGAAACTCCATGGAGTGGGCCACTGTGGACGTTGGCCTTGGAAGCGTGGTGGAATGTTATGACCCAAACTATATAAGGGCTTAGCTTTCCGCTCTACTATCACCTAGGTGCTTTTGGAGTATTGGTTATGTTCCTAACATACTCCTTGTGATTTTTAATGAATTCTCTGCACATAATTTTTGTGAAGTTGAGTGTATTTCTCAATGAAAGAGGGCGGAAAAACTGAAAGGAATTAGATAATTGGTCAGGGTGGTTAGTAAGTATGCTGAGACAGAGTGTTTGCCCCTCAACAGGGAATTCTTTCATTCATGGTGGAGTTAAAACATCAAGCCCCAAGAGCTTGCCAATGGAAACTCCTTGGAGTGGTGCTTGGCGATTAAATAGAGATGGATCCCTACAATAATTGTTTGGTGGGTATGGAGGTATCCCTAGAGATCAGGATGGAGTGCCTCTTTATGCTTTTTCAGGTCGGGCAAAGAAAAAATCAGTTACTCGCTATGAGTTGCAGGCGATAGAGAAAGGAGTGTGGATAACTCTCGATCATAGTATCAAGAACATCAGTCTCGGTTGACCCTCCTATGGCTGTTGCTTATGTTAAAGGCGTTTTGGCTCCACCTTGGGAATCGTAGAATATCATCAAGGCCATCAATCATGCTTGTGCCCTTTTTGATAGTTTTGTTAAATTTAAATAGAGAATGCAATCAAGCGGCTGATTTGCTTGTTTCTTCTTGTACAGGTCCTTGTAAAGTTCTATATCCTCACTTGTTTTCTGAGGATATTCTACGCATCATTGATAGAGATACTATTGTAGTGGTTGTTTTTTTAAGGCCTGGTAGGGCTCTTGCCTAACCCCAGATTTCCCTCTCAAAAAAAAAAAAAAGAAGACTGGATATTGGTACCGGTCTGGCACCTCTTCAAGTGCACTCTTCTCTCCAATCTTTTAACCTAGCGCAATCGTATACTTTCAATATCTGGGATGTATATTAACTGAGTGAACACCACTGCACTCTCCTATTAGTGCTTCGTGCAACATGGACCAAACCCATGCCTTGAACTTGATGCCTTTATGACCTTGTTTAGATTTAGCTAAGAAAACATTGGAAATGCATTGCAAACTTGTAAGTCCTAACTTTACGTTTGGTTCAATTTCCAATATGGCATAAAAAGGCTGTCATCTTTTCTTCTCTATTTTTGATCCGCTAATGTGAATTTACATATATTAATCATCAGTGGGATTTTATTCATGCTTGGTTCATCTTTTAATCATATTTATCTTCTTTGAAGTGTCGTTTTTTGACAATCTTTAATTCTGTAATGAAGAGATCGCATTCACTTCCACTTTGCAGATTAAGAGGGAGATATCAATAATGAAGCTTGTTAGACATCCGTATGTTGTTCGTCTACACGAGGCATGCATTTTTATACCCATAAGTTTAGCTCCTTTAGTTTTTATTTGATGTGTTATTCTATAGGCACCATCTTCCTCCTTGAGTTTTGCAATTTTATTCACTTTATCATAATTAGTGGTTCCTTCTAACATTAAATAGTGACTTGGTAGGTTCTGGCAAGTCGCACAAAGATATATATAATCTTGGAGTTCATTACAGGCGGTGAATTGTTTGATAAAATAGTGAGGCTTTTAACTCAAAACTCCAAGAGCTAGACATGAGCCAGCTGGTTATGATCTACATATTTTGTGTTTTGCTTCTTTCACATTATGTGTATTGGTAATATTAAGCATGTTGTGCAGGTTCGCCAAGGACGACTCAGTGAAAATGAATCACGAAGATACTTCCAGCAGCTCATTGATGGGGTGGATTATTGCCACAGTAAGGGAGTCTACCATCGAGATTTGAAGGTGTTCCATGGTTGGCGTCTGGAAAGCTGTTGTGTATTTACTGTTGCATGAAGTCCTCATTATTGTTTCGTTTTTTATACAGCCTGAAAATCTTCTTCTGGATTCTCAAGGAAATTTAAAAATTTCAGATTTTGGCCTTAGCGCCTTGCCAGATCAGGTAAGATCAGTTAGGTGGAAAAAAATTTCTCTCGATATTGGATACTTATCACCATTATGAGAAATGATATTTTGATTACTTTTTTCTGATGTTTGCATCTAGGGGGTTAGCCTCCTTCGTACTACTTGTGGAACTCCAAACTATGTCGCACCAGAGGTATTTTGTGAAGATAGCTTTAAGTTACAGATAACTTTATGCCATGCCACATTTTGTTATACTTCTATACATGCTTCAATCTGAAGCCTTGCAAACTCTGGTCTAGGTACTCAGCCACAAGGGTTACAATGGTGCTGTAGCAGATGTCTGGTCCTGTGGGGTCATCCTTTATGTTTTGATGGCAGGATATCTCCCATTTGATGAGACTGATCTTACCACGCTGTACAGTAAGGCACGTTGTTTTCTCACTTGCATATTTGTTCAGCTCTCACACAGATGGCAATATGGCTTACCACATATAGATTTGTATCCACCGAGTAACTGATATCATGATTCTGCGAAGAGAACCCGCTGTTGCAATTCATGAATTCCTTTATCAAGTGAGAGACTCTTAAACTAATGATTGGTCTAAATGGTGGGAACTGGAAGTATTTTGTAATGGGAACTAATTTGGTTTTAGTAACTTAGTTACTCACGATCCAGTTTAGTGCATAGAAGTGATAACTGAGCAACCATATGGATCCATGCATTGGATAATAAGCAAAGTGACAATGGAATACACTGTCTATCATGGGTTGAGATTTCTATCAACATAGCTCTTATACTTCAGTTTTCAGTTGATGTTGCCACTTTTAATTGCTTTACTGTTAATTGTTCCTGTTCTTTGAGTGTAACGATTGGTTGTTTGGAAAAAAAATTTACTTAATGAAATAAATTACCTCACTGTTCTGATACCCATTTACAGACCGCCAAGAGAACTTTTGCTTCTTCCAACCTATGTAACAAGGACACTGCACTTTTAGGATTTTCTGCCATGTCGGACACCTCGACACCTGGACACGTGTTTCAACACTTCCCGACACACATCTGGACACTTATGGCTATGTCACCCCTTGCTTTATTAATATGAAATTGATTTCTAAAAGCGGGTTGGTGTGTTTGATCCTCTATACAATAATAAACTAATAAATATTTTCTGCTTTGTTTTCTATTTTTTGTTATTTTATTAATAATTTTAAGCATTCTATATATTAATATATTTTAATAAATATATGTACCAACGTGTCTCCGTATCCGATTTTTTTAGGTTGCCATGTTGGACACGTATCCATGCCGGACACCAACACCCATGTCGGTGTCCTTGTTACATAGCCTCCAACACATGCCCTCTGATATACTATTAGTTTCTTACCTTTCTTCACAACAGCTATATATTGCAGTTAACACAATCTGAATGTTTTATGAGTGTTTTCCACAGATTGAGAGAGCGGAGTTTTCCTGCCCATCTTCGTTTCCGGTCGGAGCAAAATCTTTAATTCATAGAATTCTAGACCCGAATCCTGAAACTGTAAGTTTTTGCTGTGTGATAAGCATTGTTCATTGGGCCCTTGATTCAGTACTCTGTGTTGGTTGTCTTTGCTGGTTATGGTGAAAATACAGATATTGCATTGTTTGTTGCTTCCACAATTAGAAACTAAGTTGGATTTATTGATTATCTTATAGGTTGCTTAGCTAAGCTCTTCAAAAACTAACCTATGCATATGCACATGCACACACATGCATCACAGATGGTATCCTGAAACTCCATGGTTTTACAGTACTTAAAGATATCTTCCCTTGTTGCACGGAATCATAGCCTTAGTAACTGAGGTGTGACCAAGGCTTGAGCATAGTCATGTTGGAAGTCATAAAATGGTTCACTTGTACTTGATGCTTGCGACATTATGTTTCATAGTTTACTTGGTTTCTAGTTCCTTTGATTGCACCGATGACTGATAATCTGTCTCCGAAATTTTGTAGCGTGTCAGGATCGAAGAGATCAGGAACGATGAGTGGTTTAGGAGGAGTTATGTTCCTGTTAGACTTGTTGAGTATGAGGATGTTAACCTGGATGATGTATATGCTGTTTTTGATGATCCTGAGGTTGGTAAGGTTTTCACTGTTGATCATTAATATTTTTATAATTCTATAAATAAGTAGTGGTGTTCTATATTTCATGCTTTTGGACTGTTATGGTTGCTCTGAGGTTTTTGATTCACTGATTCATGTCCTATTCAAGTAAGATTGTTGGTAGCAGATGTACTGATGCTGTTTCTATAACATCATTCTTTTGAATTTGTTGCTTTTGGGATTTTGTTCCTTTGTAATTGGTGCTCTGAATTCTGCAGGACCAGCAGACTGATGAGCAATGTGGTAATGAGGAGATGGGTCCTCTGATTCTAAATGCTTTTGACCTGATAATTCTCTCTCAAGGGCTGAACCTTTCTGCACTGTTTGATCGTGGACAGGTATGTTTACTGTTTATATTTCATTCATTTATGTTTCATATTTGGCTTATTGGACAATTACTCCTAATACCTCTCGAATGTAGACTTTTTATGATCCAATCTTTTGTTAGTATGGTGATTGGAACATGTTGTCATAGTGCACGACTTTAAAGCCTCTGATCTTTTCTTTTTTCCTAAACCTCAATATTATTAACCCCATAGCAACATGCCATACATCTGCCCCTTCCATTAGCCGTGCCCTAAATTCTTAAATCTCAGTCTCATATTTTTTCCAGGAAGAGTATGTGTTCTCTACTATTTTTTTTATTCCTATGATAGTGTCTTTTATACTTTTATAACAGAACTTCTATTTCCCGACAGGACCATGTGAAGCATCAAACCCGCTTTATTTCACAAAAACCAGCAAAGGTTGTTCTTTCAAGTATGGAAGTTGTTGCACAATCAATGGGTTTCAAGACTCATATTCGTAATTATAAGGTAAAATTCAGGGATCGCTCAGTTTCTATCGCTTCTTAAAGTTGTTAGTTTTGCTTTCAATTACTTTCTTTGAATTGATCCAGTGTTAGCTGTTCTATGTTATTCGTTGTATCTTATTCATGAATATCTCTCTTGGTGGAAGAGTTTACGCCTATAAGTAGTATTATGTTAAAGGATTCTCTATTCTCTAACGACAACGTACCATTTCTTCCAAGGCTTCATTATTGATGGCAATCCTTTAATTGAGTTTCCTTGCCTTTTATGATTGAGGTACATACCGCAGGCACATTATGAAAATTCATACTCTTTCTCACCCTTATGCCTTCTATTTCGTGCGAATGCACCCAGGTCTAAAAAGAATATCCTTTTATCAGATGGTTAAGACGTCGATTGAATCTGAAGCTAGGACATCTCTTAAGTAGGGCCACTGATTGGATGGTTGATAAGAAAAACCTTTTCTTGAATGAGTAGGATCATCCAATCAGGCTGACTTTTGGGATATGGCCAATCAAAGGAGCTCATTGATTGAAACTGAGCTGCATGGCACCAAATGGATGAGATTGGGTAAGGAATGAAGTCACCTATCAAAAGAAAAAAAAAGTGATCAATACTTATTTTTTAATCCAAAAAAGTTTCCTACAATAAGTTGCTTTACTCCATTTATGATTGCCTTCATTTGGTGCCATATGCTTTTCTTGCTTTCATATTGATTTTGATCGGATGGTGATTTATGGGTTTTCCCACAAGTACTACTGGATTTATTTGAGCTGAGATATTTGTTAATTTCCAGATGAGGGTGGAAGGTCTGTCAGCAGATAAGGCAGCACATTTCTCTGTTATTTTGGAAGTAAGCTTTTCTCCCAAGTCCATACCCATTTCTCTTCACTAAAGTTTTCCTTTTGAGTGGTTCCAATGCTCTTTAGGTTTTGATTAACAATTTATTTACCCGTTCTTACCCCCAATCTTGTGGAATTGCACAGATTTTTGAAGTTGCTCCCTCATTTTTCATGGTGGACATTCAGAAAGTGGCTGGAGATGCAGCCGAATACCTCAAGGTCAGATGCTCCTTGAATTTTTCCTCTGCAGCGTGGTTAAACTGTGATGTTGACAAGTGAAATTGCAGCTCTTAGTTACTTTGTTCGGTTTCTTCTCTTCCCTGGTCAACCTGCTTATTTGGCAAATCCTTTTTTGAGGCCCCCAAAAAAAATCATTTATTTTCTTGGGTTTTACCCATTCTGATCATTGTGAGTTATTTTGTCTGGCTGCAGTTCTACACGAGTTTTTGTAGCAATCTAGATGATATCATTTGGAAACCACCCTCAGGAATGAACAAATCATGGATAACCAAGTCTACAAAGCGATGATTTGTTCCCTGCAACCTCTCTATGTCCTCACATTAGTCAGAGATTGTAGTTATATCTGGGGTTGACCCCAAGGCTTGATTCAATAGTCCCTCTAAGTGTTGCAACCTTGAGGTAGCAGGTTCCACAGCAGCTTACTTAACATGAAGAAATGAACTCTTTGTTTTTTTGTTCTTCTAAATATTTGGTTTGTAAATCTATATTTATACTAACTTATACATCCTTGGAGATGTAATTGACACTTAAATATAAGAGGTGATGGATAGTTTGTCAGACATTTGAAATTAATTGGGTTTAATTTCATTTTCTTCCTAGTCTTACTCTCTCATAAGTTGGGCAGTTTTTTTTTTTTTATTAGCTAAGTTTGGCAAATTAAATGAACCTCCCTGTACTTTCATGATCCCTCAAATCTCTTCAATTCTTACCCTTAACCCATGTATGGTGACCACAGAAAAGGATTTGGACGCCAAAAAGTGTGGATCTAGGCAAGAATCGTTCATAGATGACCTTACTTTCCTATTTTAAGCCCACTTATTTATTACATCTGGCCCACCTAAGCAACAATTTTGTCCATTCAAAGAGGTGGATCATATCTTGGGTGGGCCATTAATCCAATATCATATAGGTAGAAACATGGTTATATTGGGTTTTTTAAAATATTTATTATGACATTTTTGTAAGTTTTGATACAAGGGCATATTGAGTATTTTTGAGAGAATATTTTTTTTTTTTTAAGATTCCATCACTTACCACATTCAGTGAAAAGGATTTACTGCATTAAAGTGGAGGAAGGATGAGTTATAAAAAAAAAAATCACTGAATTTTAGGTTGTTGCCAAAGTGTCTTAATGATCCATTAAGGTCTGAATGTTTCAGTTTCAAACTGGAATTAAGTTTTACCAAACACCACTTAAGTTTTGAATGGAGTGGTTCACAACCTCAGTTTGGCTGTCCGATTGGGGGTGATAAGCACTACTTCAACAGAGCTGTGTGCCTTGTTGCCCAAAATAAGATGGAGCCCATGAGCCCATCACAAAACTTCAATGGAAAATGTACCCCATGGATGTTTGGCCCATCTCTAAGTAGACTTACATACCAAAAATCGGCCTGATTAGTGATTTCAAATATCTGGATATTTGCAACCCAAATAATGCTCAAATTCCACAGTTAAACATCAACCCAGGAAAACGACTCCAATCAACGCTTAGAAATCACTAATCAGGCTAATTTTTGGTCTGTAGGTCCAACTAGGGTTGGGCCAAACATCCATACGGCAAAGTTCTACTCGACATACTGCCCTGGAAACACATAATTCTTGCCAGATTTAATCTTTGATTTGGCTGAACCGGACAACGATCGGTCTAGGTCTAGATATCGTTTCCTTGCACACCATGTGTACAGATTGAACACCTGTTTTGTAGTTCCCCATTTTTCACGTCCGCACCAAACTTATCCACTGCAGGTGTACTCTTCTTTGTAATCTTTTGTCATACTTATTGATGGGTGGCTACTAGAGGTGTTAATGGGTGGGACCAGCCCGATGGCGTTTAGTTACAGGCCCCGAAGGTTGGGCCTGGGCTTGATTTTAGGACCTGGTATAGGTGGACCGGGTTCAAGCTTTGACAAGTGCGGCCCAATCAGCACTAACCAGTTGGATCCCGCGGTACATGTGATAGCCGTTGAAAATTGTTTATGGATCCGACAATGCTTAGTAAGCTGGGTTAAGTCCAATCTTCGATGACTTCATGGGGGTGCAGTGGTGCACCAAGGGGGTCGTTTGATCAAGCAAACCCCTCGCAAACCCCTCAATTTTACTCTTGGTAGGAGCATTGTCTCCATTGAACATACTGAAAAATCCAATGAGGAGAAGAAGGTTGCCTGCCGATATGGCCAAAGCCATGTCCAGTGAAGAATTTTTTTGTTAAGAGAGATTCGGTGGTGGTGGTGGCGGTAGAAGAAGACAATGGTGGTGCAGTGGTTGTGGCGGCAGTGGTGGAATAAGAAGGCGATGGTGGAGGTGCGGTTGTGGAGGAGACGGTTGCCTGCCGAAATGGCCAAAACCATGTCCATCGCGAGAAATTTTTTTTTTAAGAGATGCAGTGGTGGTGGCGGTAGAAGAAGAAGACGGTGGTGGTGCAGTGGTTGTGGCGGCAGTAGTGGAAGAAGAAGGTGATGGTGGAGGTGCGGTTGTGGTGGTGTTAGTGAAGAAGAGGACAATGGTGGTGGGTTCCTCTTCTTCGTCGGTTTTTTCTTCTCTCTCTTCCCAACAGTAAGTTGTGGGTGTCACTACAAAAAATGTGTGCAAATAACGCCACCCATTCATATTGGATATGGAGCACCCCCGGATTGGCCCTACTAGTGGAAAATTAAACAAATTAAGTATCATTAACTAGTTTTCTTTCTGCCATGTCCAAGTGCAGGTCCCACAAACTCATTTTTCAGATTCCTAAAATCTTACCACTAGACTGGTTTATGGGAGTCGTCCTATGCAACAGAGAGGAACAAGTACAGCCAGAAAAGCTCTAACTTGATGCCGGATGCCCAATCCGATGACAACCCTGCCACATCAGAGGAAAATAAAATGATAAAACAAAAACTAGAATTATTTGCAAATAAATTGTAATTCTTAGGGTGAAATCAACAAATAAATTTACAAATAAGTAAACAAAACTGAAAGCATATGAAGTTACATCTCGCAGAGATTCGATCCATAAACCACAAAGCTCAAGCACTCCAATAAGCTTCTACTTTCACCAGTTGCGAAATAGTAAACCCTTGACGACGAGGTTAAGAGGAATTGTTACTTGCAGCATTCACTTTGGAAAAAAGAACAAAATTTCCAAGAACATAATAGAAATACTAATTAAAGAACTAGCAGGTTCGCTTCCCAGCAAAACCCTCTACATTATCGCTCCAGCTTCTTAAAAGGAAGAAAGAGGTCTCCAAGTTTAGATTCGCAGGCGTTGTAAGCATCTGGCTTCAAAACCTTGAGAAATTCTTTAATAAGATTAAGCTTTAAGACTACCTTTAAAGTCTGGCCACAGAACCGACGGACGTGTGCCCGCCTCGACTGCTTCTCTGGCAGGTTGATTACCAGCTTCCATATCAGATCACATAGAGAGGGCAAATGGGACTTTAAGAACTTCGATGATGAAGCCTTGTCCTCCCCATCTGCCCTGCCAGAAACCAATGACTTCAATATTGAGTCCACCGGATCAAGTGCTTTGACTAGTCGGACCTCCGACTTTGCACTCCCACACTTCTCTAGAAGGAAATGAAAGAGACGCTGCCCAATCCATGGCTGTCGTCTGAAAACCTCTTTCACAAACCCAGGTTTCAGTTGAGACTTCTTACTATCGAAGTAGCCCACCAACACATGCTGGAATACATCAAAAACCCTTTGCAGTTCAGGCTCAAGGAAACCTCTTGCATGAATGATCTTCAAAATCCAATATGTAGAATTCTGTGCAAGAGAAGCAATCATTTTGTTTCGGGCTAGGGAGGCTGATTCCTTTTTCTTTGATGGGCTGACAGCTTTCCTTCTATTGAATGGTTTTGAGGCCAACTTCAAGTTCTTCTCCAACAGAGATTCAAGAGTAGAGAGTTGAATATCTTCACCCTTCGGATATTCCTTTGCCTTGAATATTTTCTTTTGCAGAATTCCCCAGATCCGCTGTCCAAGCTGTTCACTAACTTCTGCAGTATGTGGATTTACAAACGCCTGAGCTAAGTATGAGTACACTGTCAAAACCTGGGGCTTACCTGTGTAATAGAAGGCAACAAAATAAGGAAATCAAGGCAGGGCCAAAATTTGATGATCACACCCTTCTGCATGTCAACAAGCACCAAGCATTCCAAAATGTCTTGGTATCAGATCAACAAATAGCAAAAGAAACTACCTAATACACCCATTTGGAAGGACCCAAAGGAACATACAATCAACTGCCTGCAATGCATGGATTGAAACCACCCTATGTTGCATCGGCTCTTCTAAACGGGCTAAGTACCTGTGTCAGACACATGTCCGAGTCCGACATGACACAGATTCTGGTGTGACACTTACAAATTGTCTTGTTTTTCTTTTCTTTCTTGAAAGATACTAACCAATATTTGGCATAGGTTATGAGCTCTACCTTTTAGGATTGAAGTTTCCTATGCAATGAATATAACATCCCATACATGTACTCTCTTGTCTACAAGTACAAGATGCAAGTAATTAGTTATTCTATCTCAGTATCCACCATATCCTCTTTATGATGAAAAAACAATTACTTCGTTTCATATTATTTAAAGTATACTATTAAGTCCCTAAATCCTATTTTTCAAGAGTCACCGAACCAGGCAATCCACACCCGTGTCGGGCTCCGAAACCCGTACCCATAGCAACGCAACATAGGAACCACCAAATGATGGGTTCCACCTAGGGCTAGGAGAGATCTACTATGCAGTTATTAACCCAATATGATGGTCACAACCATGACTGCTTATCCATCTATTCTGACAGTGCAAAAAAATACGATTGATCAAGTGGTTGAAATCATCCAGTTGGTTAAGATTTTGGCTTGGATCTCCCAAGTGGACCAGCGGCATATGGACCATTGTATGCTACTAAAGACAAATCTTGTCGTCCGTGACCAACATTAGATCTGTTCATAGCAAAAGTCATGAACAATTACTTACCTGGATTTTCGTGCAGGTATATTTCCAGCAGTGAGAGGACACGAAGTTTAAAGAGTACGAGTTGGGAATGAGCAGTTTCACCCCCTGCCTGGTTCTTCCGCTCCCTGAAAATTCGAGCAAGATAAGAATCCATCCGGAACATGGCATCATCGTCCATCCCTCCGTCAGAATCATCAGAAGCTTCAGGTCGTTCGTCACCAGCTGCCTCAGCTCTCGCCATTGCTTCAGAGTCATCTGCTTCATCATCACTATCACCAGTCTCGATTGCCTCAACTTCATCAGTCTCCTCAGATTCTTCAATATCGAGAAAATCTTCATCGTCGTCATCGTCTAGCTCAATGTCTGTAGCCTGATGTCGAGCGGGTTTAAGATCTTTCTTTATTACCCGTAACATTTGAAGCAGTCCAGCATCAGTTATGTCGTTACAGAAAAACTTGAAAACCTACAGGGAACGAATAAAAGTAAATAAATGAAGCGCTTGAAACTCCATCAAGACAAGATTAGAAGAGAACAGAGTATTCCACATATTTCCCTACTGAACTTTTATATACTTTGTACGTACAGGTCTTATTTAAATCATACATACCAATTTACATTATCAATTCCTCTTTTTCATGCTTTTTCTTCTATTACTGTTATGAATTCCTTTTATGGTTGTACTCAAAATAAAGTATGACAGCACATGTACACAACACAGTATCAAATGATGCCTATCAGTTTGTGGGGCCGCCAATAACTGGTAAAAGTATTAATCCTTACCACAAAAATATTTCGTTATATTAATATGGGTTAATGACGGTAATTTCTGATTACCAAAACTGAAGCAAGATATCCTTGCTCTGGCTATTCTGGCACTCACCTGCTCAACAGCAGAATGCATAGGAGCAGAGGATTGAGGCAACAACGAAAGCAGCGTGTCCACGAGGACATCCATCAACTCAGGCGCCCCACTGTCATCCACATCCAACACATCATCGTCCCCTGAGTCGTCAAGATCAGGAGCAGAAAATGCCTTCTTGCAACATATAATGAGCTCAGAGGCTGCCTCAGAGAATTCCCCAGGCCGAAGGAGGACTTGGAGCAGCAACTGGATGAGCAAGTACCTCAGTGCGTGCAGTTTATTCGCGTCAGTGCCCGGCTCAGCGTTCCTTTCCTGCAGTATTCAAGATCATTCATGAATCGGTTTTGCTTCTCTGGACAAAATAACATCCTAATTAACAAATAAGGTAAAGCAGCCAAAAGCTAACTGTTAGTGGGTCCACTACTAGCAAAATAAAAAAGATTACCTCCCGGGAAAGTTGAGTTTCCATTGCTTGCAATTTCTTGAATGCTTTCTCATCCTCATTGCTCAAGGTCCTGAAGAGAGAAACTGAAGGAATGTTGCATAGTGTACTAAGGAACCGCATGAAGTAAGATCCAAGATCATTTAGCTCAAGGCCATTTGACATGGAGAGTGACCCCTCTCCTTTCTGAGCATTTGCCAGTAATAACTGCAACTGCTCAATACACATCCGGCACAGTGCACTTGATGTAGCGGCCTTTGGCCATTTAAATTTCTCCTGCAATTCAAATGATGTCACTTCCGTACCAAGAGACGCAGAGAACAGACCCTGAACAGCTAAAAATTTCATCATTTCTTTCTGTACCCGAAACTTTGATTCGATATCCAGTTTCGGATACTTCAAAACACGAGGAAGGGAATCTATAACCCAACTCTTCAGAAAATCTGGACTCCCTGATGTTCCTGCAGAATCCTTATCTTCCATTGAACCCATCTCTGAATTGTCATCAGTTGTCTGGCTCTGATCTGATGGTTCCTCTGCTTCATGCCCTTCATCTACAAACATGCTAACCAAGTTTTGGAAAAATAGCATGCAACCTGATCCAGTGTTCAACTCACCCACCAAGTCCTTGACCGTTCTTGCCCGTGTGATGCAATCGAATTTCCCGCTGCTGTGTTTCTGTAGGGCCACAATGACCGCAACTCGTCGATCGTCAGCATTCCCAACCCAATTTGATAATTCCTTCAAAAAATGTTGTGCAGCCTTGTATAGCCAGGAGTCCTTGGTCGAGAGGATATCCATCAGGCAATGAACTATTTTGTGAGATAGAACAATCTGCACACAGGACGCAGGCAGCCTAGGGAGAAGAAGAAGCAGAACGTCAAAAGCCAAGTGTTTGCGGTCATGAGATGACAGAAGAAGAGATCCTTCAAAAACAATCTCACAGAAACAGCGGAGGTTCTTCGCGATCTCTTCTTCAGAAGAGTTATATTTGCGACTTTTCTTGTGCTTTTTACTCGAATTCAAGCCTGTAACGGCATCTTCCTCTTGTGTTGACACATCTGGTAAGAGAATATTTATCAAAACAGGCCAGACGCTGTGAACTCGAGGCTGACAGAAGGTTGATTCCTGTGAATAGCAAACAAGGTCAAGATTTAAGACTGTTCATTATCTTTCTCCTCCACGTAAACACCTGCAGGACAAAGATAGGATTTAAAGATTACCGTAAAGCAAGGAATGAGGGATGATATATGGCCAGTGGTAAACATCTTGTTAGGGGTAAATGGATGTGGTAGGAGTTTGCTGAACATTTCATTGTCTGTACTAATTTTTTCTCGCAACCTCAAGGCTAAAACCAATGCATCTGCATTTCCAACTTCAGTGGCTCCTAGGAACCACTCACGAACGCCTGGAGCTTCAAGAACTTGACTCAACAAGGATTTAACAGGCAACTGCAAAACTAGAAGAAACAGCATTAGTTCTAACTATAGCAGATGACACTGAAGACGCTGTTAAAGAGCACAGTATAAAGATCCACTCCAACCAAATGAAAACAAGGGCAAAGTAAGCTTGAGCATTGTAATTTAGACAGCAATCAACGATTTATATTGAGACAACAAAAGAATCCATGTTCAGTAGAAAACCACCTCAAAAACACACTGCACAAATAGGATTTTTCCATTTGTGGATCTTTTAGCTGACCTAACGAAAAATCTCAAAAGACGAGAACAGAAGTGGAGAGCTGCTCCAAATAAAGAAACCAAATGGACTGTCCAATGCAAATGCTTCACCAAGGAAACCAACGACTGGGTTTGGTATTCTTTGGTGCTTAGAGCCAGTATAGGAATTGGTAACACTAGGGGGTGGCACGTGCGTTGCACGTGAGTGATTGTAGGGGCATATTCGGAGGAAGTGGCACACTATTAGAGACCACTGACCGTATGGATGGCTCATCCCTAGATGTACCTACATACAAAAAATCAGCCTGATTAGTGATTTCTAAGCATTCGATTGGAATCGTTTTCATGTGTTGATTTTTAACCGTGGAATTTGACATTATTTGGGGTACTCTGATCCAAAGGTTTGAAATCACTAATAGAGATGATATTTGGTATGTAGGTCCACCTAGGGATGGGCCAAACATCCATACTGGTCGGTGGGCTCTAAGAGTGTTGATGAGGGACATTGGCATGCTGAACAACCTAGAAGGTGAGCGTCTAGTGAAGCCCTGAGGGGGGCGTGCCCCAACCCATGTTTTGGCTTTAAAGGAGTATAGAGTAGTAATGTTGGGAAATCCCATGTAAACCTGGTCCAATATTTCCAGGGGAAAAGAACTCCTAAATCCAATTATCATGTCAACTAAAATGACTGTTAAACAAATTTAGAGTAGATAAAAACAGTTGTATCACTTCACCATGAATGCACTTTTATGTAGTGAAAAAACATGCGGTAGGATGGGAAGATCATGTCATTCTAGAGCCAACACTTTGCTGACTCTTTAAAATATTGACCGCTGTGCAAGACCTGCACCTTTTGTTATTCACTCTTTGATTGATACAGTAAGTCCATATCATACATTTCTCTTTAATATTGATTCCAGTAACCAAGGCACATGAAATATTAATGCAAAGATCTCTCAAAGCAGAACACATCCTTTCATTAAGAACGACAGACAACAAATACCTTTTCAACCAAGTCCAAAATAACCGAAACAGCTGGCTCTCGCAAATACCGCTTCTTGGATGCAAGGGAGATAACAAGGCTGGTAAATTCCTTGACGTAAGGAGTGTTTTTATCAGAAATCCATTCTTCGGCTAATCGACCAGATCTTGCAAGAGCACCATAAGCAAACAGGCGACCCAGAAGACAATCCCTTGCTTCCTGAAACGCCATAAAAAAGCAACTGAAAAATATCACATGGAGAGAATAGCAACACGATCAAGATGAACTTCAAAGAATGAAAGAGCTTTTCCCTTACCTGACCCTTCATTGAAGAAGAGACCTCTAGTAAATTAACTATTAGTTTCATCAGTGAGTCCACTTTGATGCTAGGAATCGCGCCAACTACAATAGTCAAACCCAATGCAAATCCTTGTCTTGCACACTGTACAAGAAATACATGATGATCATCCAACATGCCAAAAGTTAGCTTCCAACTCAACATAAGTGGGCTTTCAAGAACAATGATTCAGCATTAAAGAAATAAAGAAATATATTCCACAAGAAACTATAAAAGTATAATATGCAGAAGAATAGTGCACTTAGCCCAAGCAAACTGCATCACTGCAGGCATTGAAGAACCTACTACATGCCATCAATGAACAATCAGTAACTTGATAAAAAAAAGGTTCTGATACAACCTCTACAATAATAATGCACAACCAGAAAATGAGGCTTGCCAAAATATTTTAAATGATGTAAAACAACGATATTGATACCAAAAGAAAAAGGAAAAAAATTGTTGTTATTACATAACAATAAGGGTTATAGTGGGTTAGGAAATACAATCTACAATAGATTGAATCATGTATCTGAAGAAAAGAACAAATAAAAAATGTAATGTTATCCCATGCAGAAGCCTTTTCTGAAAAAGGGTAAATCCCATAATCTATTGTAAAAATTAGTTCACATTGTGAGTAAGTCGAGAAAAAAAAAGGATATTGAGAAGTGTTGCACATAATCCACTGAGTGTGGGAAATCAAACACACATACTTTGAACCAAACCATGTAAATAGATTCCAAAAGGTCGCAGAGGGACTAGTCATTGTTACTTAACTATAATTTATAAACAATGTAGAAGAACTATATAAAGCATATAGGGTGTACAACTGAAGGTGTGTCCTTAAAAGCATATGGGGGGTACGACTCAAGTTGTGCCCCTTATAGTGTATGCCCATTGAAGCTGCTACATGTGTAAGGTTGGATGAGCACACCGGAGATGAGGCCACAAAGCAAGGCAAAGGCTGCTCATTTTTCATTTTTTTTAAACTGAGGGTATCCAGCCTCTTAGAGCACCCTGACTAGTGGTAAACGGAGAAATAGGTGCTGTCTAGGTTTTTTTTTGATAAGTTTGTGCTGTCTAGGGTTTATATGCAGGTTAGACAGGAAAACTTGTAAATCTGTAATTGCATTCATGGTTAAAAGTTTCAGATGAAACCAAAACGACAGACCGAGGCAAGATACATATGGGTTTCGGGTTTCACAGGGTTTTGGGTCATTTTTGGTTGGCTTCGGTCAGTTTCATTAGTTTTGTCCGAAAAGTTTCATTGGTCTCAGATGAATCGATGTTAAATTCATGAAACATTATAAAATGCCGTAAAAATATGAGAAAAGGACATAAAGATCAGAAAAAAAAACCATATAACTGTATTAAAGTTTCTAAAAAAATTACATCCTACATTTGATTTATACCTAGCAATAGTTACTTGCAATACTATATGAAAATAGTGTGTAACGTGAGGACTTGGGGTGCTTGTTATTCTTTATTCTTCCAAAAGTTTGCAAAAGATAAATCTCCTAGTGAGTTATCATTTCATGAAATTTGTTTTAATCTGAAATGTAGAAAAAATTATTAAATAAATGTCTATTTTTTTCTTTTTCTTCCAAAGTTTTGCAGAAGGTAGATCTCCTAGTGATCTATCATTTCATGAAATTAGTATGTGAATTGAGATGTATTGCAAGTTTTTTAGATTTTCTTACTTAATTTATATTTTTGAAATATAAATATTATTAAATAAATTTGTATCTTTTCTTTTTTCTTCCAAAGTTTTGCATAAGGTAAATCTCCTAGTGATCTATCATTTCATTAAATTACAAATGTGTGTTCGAAAACACAATCCTCTAACAAGAAGAGACGCTAAAGCCCTAAACCCATTGGACCACATGTATTCTAGGTAGAAAAAGTTAATTACGTGAAAGAACTTAATTAACATATGCTTTATATCAAAATAGATTGTAGATTAAGTGCTTGGAATGCAGGTTTACAAGATAGACTCCAATTCTACCCGACAACACTGTAAACCTTTTTCTTTTTACCCTGAATCAGTTATGTAGCGTAGTTTTTTTATGAAATTTTGTTGCATTTATATATCTTATTTTTTCTGGTTTTTCTATTATTTTTTCAGATTTTTTAGGAGCCTCTAGATATGGCTTCATCTGTTCCACTTTGGTTTCATCAGGTTTCGAACAAAACTGACAGAAACTACCAAAAAAGAAACCCTCACCTCTGAACCATGATCGCATTTAGTAACCTCTTTTCAAAAAGCCATCTCATGTTTTATTATTTTCGATAATAAAAATAAGGAACGAAATATATCCGTACACCACAGAGCCATACATATCATCATCACAAGCCTTATCACAATAATTTGATAAATATAAGTAGATTTATAAGATGGATGATTGTCAGGATATGTGTATCAAGGATGGAACACATCGTCCCCATTTTAAAAAACATTTTTTTTTTATAAAAACAACATTAAAATAAAGGGTGACATTCTCATACATGTCAAGATATCCATGCCGATCCATGCTGACATGGGGTACAGAGTTAGGTATGCATTCCCAAACTACAGAATGTTATTATAGACTCAAGACTCCCTAAAGCAACTACTACTTTTCCGGAACCTATTCCGCAACAGTAGGAATCTTAAGGTTCTAAAACACATCAAGGTTTAAAATAATGCGGCTTAAAGGAAAAACATCATGTTCATGCAAAGAGAACCATATCAACAAGATTCACTAATTACACCAACCAAACGTACCTCTCTTGAGGAAGAAACTCCGCGTATAAGCCGACGTATAGCATATCTCAAAGAAGGCGCACAGTTCTTCAAACCATCATCTTTTTCAGCTTCCAACTGCAACCCACCTTCACCAGTTCCCTTCAAACCACACGTCTCGTACGCCTTCTGAACTTCCCGCAGCTCTGTTACCAGTGTTAAAGCTGCCGCTTCTCTGGTCGAGGAATCAGCAGAGGCCAAATCCTTAAAAACACTAATATGAAACTCAGGCAGAACACTACTCGGCGAAGAAGCCAAATGTGCTTGGGTCACATTAGAACTAGTTTTCGTCGTCTCCACACTTTCAGAACTTGTTCGGTGTCGCTCTTTATCCAATGCTTTTCTTTTCTTCCTCCTCTCCATGGGTTTGAGGGAATTAGGGGAAGGCAAAGAGAGGTCACCCCCATCTCCCATTGCTTCCACTGTTTCCTCCTTTTTTAATTTTTTTGAAGGTTTTGAGGTAACTTCATCAACTGGGGTTTCCATTTCATCCTCTGATTCATCCACAGACCCAGAATCTCTCTTCTTACTACCCATCGAAGCGTCGAAACCTTCGGTGAATTAATTTAACCTACCAACGACCCAAAACAATTTCTGATACTTATTAGCAATTTTATAATTAAAAAGCAAGTAATACATCACCATTTTATCTCAAAAATCTCCATTAGGCACTCACGATTACCAGACCTAGCTTTAATAAAGGTTTTAATCAAACTACGGCATAAAATCGACTCAACTCTTATAAAGGAGCCGAAGAAGAAGAAGCACAAACGAACCTGAGAAACGAAGATAAAACCCAAAGAAGCTCTGTTGAATTTCTAGAGCTTTGGATAACTGCTACGTTTTGGTATCTAGGGTTTGAAGAAAGCTCCGTTCAATTTCTAGGGTTACGGATTAGAGCATCTCCAGCTCTACCCTAAATTCTCTTCCCTTCCATATTTTAGGGTGAAAAGTATAAGGGATTTTTTACATTCCCCCCAGATTTTCATCAATATTTGGCATACCCCCACAATTTTAAATAGCTCATACCCCCTATGATCCGGTCAACAAAGACCGTGGTTGACCAACGTTGAAACGTCAACTTGCTCACGTGCTTCTCCCTTGAAAAAGAAAATGTCCAAATTTTTTAGAAATTCCCTATAGTTGTAAAATCCCCCTCTTGAGACATTGTAGTCTCACTCTCAAAGGGAAAATTTGTGTCTAGGGTTTTGATTGTTAGATTTCTTCTTCTTCTTCTCCCTCTCTTTGTCTCTACGTCTCTGTTTGGAGACATTGCAGGAATTTTTTATTCTGGACTTAGACGTTGGAATGAAGTTGGGCAACCGTTTACCTGTTGCTTCATAATAGATGCTCGTCTTGCTAATCCGTGGAGCTGAATTATGATTACAAGCTTTCACTGCATCTGGGTTATCAAGGAAATAGTTTAATCGAAGATTTTTTTATGTTATGTGGATGGAGAATGTAGGAATTTGTATCTCTTATGTTATTGAGTTTATTATGAAGGGGGCTATGTCTAAAGATTTGGCTAGGAAACAAAAACGTGTTTTGATGTCATAAAATGTGAGATGAACCTTATGTTTAGGGTACTTGATTTTGTAGATAACTGGATTTTGCTTGTCTAGAACATTACCTTGATCTATATCATTGGTGCTATGGAGTTTGGAGTTATCTCAGGGTTATTTCTTTAATAAGCGACGGGTAAACGATGGCCCAACTTCATTGCAACGTATAACAACTGAATCAATCTTTTTGCAACGTCTCTCTGAAGAACAATTTGGAATCGAATATTCCTACAATGGATCCAAACAGAGACACACAGAGAGAAGAAGAGAAAGAAATCTCACAACCAAACCCTAGACGCGAATTTTTCCTTTGAGAGTAACTCCAAGGTCTCGTGAGTTGGCGTTTACATCATTTTGAGAATTTTCAAATATTATGGGTATTTTTGTCATTTTTTGTTAAGGGTGAAGCACATCACTTTTAATGTTGGTCAACCATAGTCATAGACTGTTGATTGGGTCATAGGGGGTATGTCAACTTTTTAAAATGGTGGGGGTATGTCAAATATTGATGAAAATCTGGGGGTATGTCAAAAATTCTCAAATATAAAAACGCATCTGGAGCCCTACCCTAAAGTTAGGTTAGGATTTAGGGTGAGATTTTAAAAATGTATTCCTCCCCTTTCCTCCCTCTTTTTTATTAATTCTACTCATTGTCCTCCACTCTTTTCACTTAATGCCACTTATGTCCTCCCCCATCTTTTCTATTAATTCCATTCACGTCCTCTCTCTTTTCACTTAATAACACCCATGTCCTCCCATAACAAATGGTGATAATGAGATCCAACATCATCCTGGGGATGGTTTTATTTGTTATTTTATTTTTTTAAGCTATGAAAAAGAGAAACAACATAATTTATAGTGAATCGGGTGCCTTTGTGCCCACGTGGTGTCTACGCTCGTTGATCCAGTGTCCCCAATTGCAGCCATCCCGATAGGCATATAATTATAATGTAATAACACCCCAAAGGTATCTCATGCTACATCAATCACTCCATTGACGTTAAAAATGTATATACCTTGCTGAAATGGCATTACTTGCTGCCATGGACTTATTATCGAAGAGTGTGTAGTAATTTGGTGTGCATCAACACACAAGTTGATTTTTTGTGGAGACCATTTCACAAGTTGATTTTCTGACCATTAAAATAGAGTTTAAAAAGCTGTATTTTTATTCCCAAAGACTTGCATTGTTTTATATCTAATTTGATATTTTTAACAATTACAATTGTAAATTAGGATAATTTTCTTCAATTTTTGTTTTCAATTTCCTAAATACCTTGCATCAAACCAAATAAACTATTGTGGGGTCCACATGGAGATCATGTTGGACAATCCAACCCCAAAATGAGCTATTTATATTGTGAAGACTATTCTCACGAAAAACAGTCTATTCTTCCTAAATGAATGTAAAAAAAAAATCCGTATTATCTAATTAAAACGTTACTTTTAAGTCATTTTTATATAGTAATAATATCATGATGAACTAATTTTTTGTAACCACATGACACGGTTAAATAGCTCAATGTGTGGTTGGAGTTAGAAAGATCAAGAGACTTCTAAATGTTTATCCATCAAACTCATCAATTCCCTCTAAATGACCAAACTATCCTAAACCTTACATTTCACCTAGCTCTCCAAAATGGCTCTATTTAAACACCCCTTCTCTCATTTTTAAACTCACCAAATTAAAGTCTAATCTTTCTTAGACTCTCTCAATCTTCTTTATTCTAGTGAGTATGACTGAATCCACAGGAAAAATCAGTAATCGTGAAAAAACTTCTACTGTGGAGGAAGATAAGTTATTATGCCAAAGTTGGTTGGCCATCTCTCAAGATCCTATTACAGGCATCAACTAAAAGATGAAAGATTTTTGGAGTCGAGTACTCGAACACTACAACAACCACGGGATATTTCCAGAGAACAAAACTGCTAACTCGCTCCAACACCATTGGTCGGTGATCCAACTAGCGGTGAACAAGTTTGTCGGGTCCATCGCCCAAATCGATTCGAGGAACCAAAGCGGGGTCACTAAACAAGATAAGGTGAGTAATTTTATATTATATTTTGTTTTATTTGAGGTATTTTCTTACTTTTCTCCCCTATCTCCAGATTGCAGATGCGAAGATGTTGCATAAGTCTTTATACAGTAAAAATTTCATTTCTTTCATTGTTGGCATGGCTCATACTGCGTGGTAGTAGCAATGGGAAGAGTTTGCCAAAAAAGGCTATACCAAGAAAGATTCCCAGAGTTCTCAACCCTCCCTCCCCCCCAACTCCTATCATGTACATGTCTGACCACCTAGAGATAGATTCGGATCAAAGGTGCTAATTTTATCCTTCGAATGGTTTGGAGATACCCTCCGTTGGCTAGAAAGGGAGGAGGGAAGAGAGAGCAAGGGCATTATTAGGGTTTAACAATATCATTATATTACGAAACTGCACCTTGTTTATTTACTTCTATTCTTATGGACGAAGGCCTTCTCGCGTTGTGGTTCGACATTTCCATAATACCAAAATTGCCCTTATTTTTTTGGGTGTCGTTATTTGCACACACCTTTTTTTGAGTGACACCCACCTCTTAGTGTGTGCAAAGAAGTTACAACACCAAAAAAAAAAAAACTCCACCACTGAGAGAGAAGAAGAAGAGGAGGAAGAAGAAGAAAAAAAACTCCACAACCTCTGCCTCCTCCTCTTCTTCTCCCGGCGGCCTCCTCTTCTTCTTCTTCTCCAAGCAGCTTCCTCTTCTTCTCCCAGAGGGACAGGGAGGGAGAGAGAGAGAGAGAGAGAGAGAGAGAGAGAGGAAGAAGAAGAAGAAGAAGAGGAGGAGAAGGAAGAGGAGGGAGGGAGAGATCTCTTTCTTCCCCTCTCCCTTAAAAAAAAAAAAAATTTTGCCCAAGCCATGTCCACCCTGTGTTACCGATACAGGGCGATTTTTTTTTTTTAATGAGAGAGAGAGAGGAATAAGAAGAGGAAGAGGAGGCCGCCCGGAAAAGAAGAATAAGAGGAAGAGGAGGCTGCCCAGAGAAGAAGAGGAGGAGGCCGCCGCCCACCACCAGGTAAGAGAGAGAGAGGGAGGGAGGGAGTGGTGGTGGTGGTGAATAAGAAAATGACGGTGGTGGTGAGTTCCTCTTCGTTCGTTTTTTTTTTTTTTTTTCACACAACTTTGGGTATGTGCAGATAAGAGGTGGGTGTCACTCAAAAAAAGGTGTGTGCAAATAACGCCACCCTTTTTTTTTTCTTCTTTTCTTCTCTTCAATTTTTATTCACTTGGCGAGGGTTAACTGATCTTTTTGGCTTCAAAACACATGTCACCCTGCAAGCACACTCACCCCTGCACCGCACTTAATGTTAAAAAAATCATTCTTTCTAATGTGACCCTCAAGTTCGTTAATTTGACAAACATTGTTTCTTTCCATTTTTAGAAAATTTTTAATTTATAAGGGCTCTTTGATCATTCAACATTTCCACATTTCAACTCAACTATTTAAACATTTATGTCTGAACTCTGTTCGTGAAAAAACTTAGATGAAGCTTACCATCATTGAAGTTGATGACGCCCCACAGTATGAGCCATGTGGAAAACATTAGAGGCTACTGACTGTATGGATGTTTGGCCCATCCCTAGATAGACTTGCATAACAAAAATCATCCTGATTAGTGATTCCTAACCTTTGGATCATAATGCTTGAAATCCACAATTTAACATAAGCCATGAAAAGGACTAATCGAACGGATATAAATTACTAATCAGGATGAATTTTGGTATGCAAGTCCAACTAGGGATGAGCTAAGCTAATAATATGGTCCATCATCAACGTGATTTTTTAAGAAAACAAAAAAACAAACAAAGAAGGTAGTTAATTAAGTACCTTGTACTTACCTTATTATTAAAATAGTAATGATCACATGGTTTGAAAGCCATGGATGTTATCATGTTGCATAGTGGTGCCATTTTGTCATTGGCCAAATAATACGCAAAATCCGCATTTAAAACAAACCATGAAAAAGACTCTAATCCAATGGATATATATATATATATATATATATAATCAGGATGAATTTTCGTATGTAGGTCCACCTAGGGATGGATGAAACATCTATACGGTCATTGATCTCTAAGAGTATGCCATGTGTAAGTTGTTACCACGTGTAAGGTGCACATGTATCACACGTGGCGTTCTCCTAGTAGGCTTAAAGTTCGATACATCAAAAGTTTGAGACGGGAAAAGTTTGAGTATAATTTGGTTTTCAACTTCGAAAATCCAATTAAAAATTCGAAGAAGGTAAAAGTTTGCAATTTAATTTATTCATATTTAATTTGGTTATGATCTAAAAGTTTGGTGTTAAAAATTTTGTAAATACATGTGTGTAAGATAATTGTACATGCAATTAGAAATGCAAAGTTATGTATACACACTTACTTAGATATGAAAATTAGTCTGGTCTGGTGTGGGTCGTGTGGTTGTGTGGGTCCTACAGAGAGAGATTTGCAGGTGATTGTGGTGATGCCTTGTCGTGTCCAAACCTACAAGGGGGGAGATAGAGAGTGGGTCCTATAGGGAGAAAAAGAGAGAGATGAGTGTAATAAATAATCTCGCAACCAATCAGAAAAGATTCGAGTTTGAACAACTAATGGGGAGTAGCATTGCCATGAATAAAAGTAGAGGCAAAGACTAGGTGTTGGATGATTAAAATATTATGGAATTGGTTGGAAACAAGGAGGTGTTTAGCAACTTTGTAGATCATAAGTCCAAGAACTTGATCAAGATAAAGATGATCAACTCTCTGTGAAAGACCTCGAGCCTGCTATTGTCGACATTGGTGTTGTTCTTGGTCTTCCTTCTTAGGACACTTCTCCTGATTCAAATCATTATGTGTTGTCACGCCCCGCAACTCGTACAACAGAATATCTCTATTCATGCATGAATCTCGATGCATATGATCTAGGAACAAATCCTGATACATTGGGAGCAATAGTCTCATAAATGTCAGATCAATATAAAAGTCAACTCAACTGAATAATGTCTAAAACAAACAAAATGGGTTCAACTAAACCAAATGCGAAAATAACAAAACTAGGTTTAAACAATAATCCCAATATGACAACTCGTGAACCTCCCATGAGGCCATTAACAAAAATAACTAAACTGCTAAGCTAAAGCTCCTATCACTGCTACTCGGTCGATCTAAGTCATCACTAGATCTATCAATTACATCCTACAAAAAGATATCCTATACAAGGATGAGTCCATCAGACCCGCAAGCTAGATACCCACTAACCACGTGCACATGTCATGCTCTTGTGTGTGCACAACGTTAATCAACAATTAAACAAGATCAGTCATAGTTGTAGTAATGTCTCTGAATAATTCTATAATCAAATGTGTAAGTATATATATATATATATATATATATATATATATATATATATATATATATATATATATATATATATATATATATATATATATATATATATATATAAGGAAACATGCTCATCTCGATACATGATGCACTATTAATAAATTAATGTTAATTAATCTAACGTCTCGGAGTGAAGTCAATAAATCTGACATCTCGGATGGTCTAGTTAATAAATCCGATATACGTATAATCACGTGATCATTGATGATTTAGGATTTTGCACTCAAGGGCTTCTTCTCGTTCATTGCTTGCTTAATTTCTTAGACTTTACTGATACTTGAAAGGGGGATTGAATATGTATCTAAATAATTATATTATTATTTACAACCTAATTCAATTACTAATCTAGTAGGGGTAAAACAAATTGCATGTGAAGCAATCCTAAATAGGTTGATTGATTAAACATATGATTAACTCAACCGAGTCAGATCGATATATCTCTGTGACATATTGTTTTTAATCGTTTGATCTAATCTATATAAAGTGCAGAATATAAACGATCAAACCATAACACATGTGATTTTTATGTGGAAACGTTTATCGAGAAAAAGCACGAGTCCACGTGCAAACGTTAAGGTATCACTAACAAAAGATTAGCAAGTTACAGAAGTTACCTACGCAACACCGTTTACTGCAGCATACAACCAAGGTCAACTACCAGTACATCTACGTCCTATAGCTACCACGCATAAGTCCATGAGTGCCCTTTTGCCACGATCCCCTCAATGTTATTCAGTTTGGTACTCCCCAAACCTACCATCAATTGGTAGACCTCAATCTTATTTATACTCTCTGGTCCAACCCCTGAAGTGAAGGATTCGGTTTAGCCCCGATTCTTTAATATGCAACTCAATGTAGATTGAAACACAAGAAACTCTCTGACTCTAGGTTTAATGATCCGAATGGAAACCTAGGCAGATGTCGATTTCTCATTCTAGTGATTCTTTGGGATGAAGATAATACTAAGTTTTTAACTACGAAAAATAAGGCTCTCAAGATATGTGAGTGGAAGAACTCTCTTTGACTATGAATGAATAATCTATTATGTGTTGTAATGTGTAACTTTCTTCAAGCCCTAATTTGGCTTATATAGAGTTATACTCGAGCCTTGGCCTTTTCAAGTAGTGGGAAAGTGAAAAATAAGTTTCTCAGAAGAGAAAGAAAAAGTCCTTCGTCAATCCAATCGACTGGGCTCTAAGTCCAATCGACTGGGACATGAGCATTTCGATGTGTCCAAAGTTCAATTGATTGACACATAGGGTCCAATCAATTGGACATGTCCGATCGATTGGTCTTCCCCAGATTCAATTTTTTAAGCCATTAAGGTCCTGAATCGAATCTCTTGCCACGTGACTCAGTTTTAAGTTAATTTTACAATTAAACCTCCTATCTCTAAGCTTGCAAGCACACGCACCCATGCACATCACTCAATTTTAAAAAAAATCCCTCAAATTCGTTAAATTGACATTGATTCTTTTCGTTTTTGAATTTTTTTTTAATTTATAAGAGTTCTTTGGTCATTCAACATTTCCACATTTCAACTCAACTGTTAAAACATTTATGTATCTATACGGCAATGCTTGGTTCGCTACACTGGGATGCATATTGCACTCTGTTGCAAATGCGGTGAGTTCCATTGTAGTCACATACCACAATTTTTGGGTTGCACATGCTTGCATCCATTTTCTTGAAGAGTTTGAAGGGCTTGACAACCACTAGCATGCCAACTCATTTGTACGCCCCAACCAGTCACTTGTAATCCCAAAACTGTGGCAAGTGAGAGCATTGCATCGATTTGCATTGAACCAAGCGGGGCCTATGTGTCACCTGAACTCTGTCCATGGAAAAACTTAGATGATGCTTACCATCATCAAAGTTGATGACGGACCCATGGTATGAGCCACATGAAACACTATTAGAGGCTACTGACCGTATGGATGTTTGGCCCATCCCTAGATGGACTTATGTAACAAAAATCGTCATGATTAGTGATTCCTAACCTTAGGATCATAATGCTTGAAATACACAGTTTAATATAAGCAATGAAAATTAAAGGAATTTAATCCAATGGATATAAATTACTAATCACGATGAATTTTGGTATGCAAGTCCAACTATGGGATGGGCAAAACATCTATACGGTCAATGGTCTCTAAAGTGTGCCGCTTGGCTCATAATATGGTCCATCGTCAATGTGTTTTTTTAAGAAAACAAAAAATATAGTTAATTAAGTGTATGCACATACCTTATTATTGAAATAGTAATGATCACATGGTTCAAAAGTCATGGATGTTATCATGATGTTGCACAGTGGTGTCATTTTGTCATTGGCCAAATAATACTAAAAATCCACGTTTAAAAACAAACCATGAAAAAGACTCTAATCCAACGGATAGAAATAACTAATCAGGATGAATTTTCGTATGTAGGTCCACCTAGGGATGGGCGAAACATCTATACGGTCATCAATCTCTAAGAGTATGCCACGTGTAAGGTGTATGTGCATTACATGTGGTGGTCTTCTAGTAGGCTTAAAGTTCGATACATCAAAAGTTTGAGTATAATTTGGTTTTCAACTTTGAAAATCCAATTAAAAATTTGAAGAAGGGCAAAAGTTCTCAATTCCATTTATTATTCGTGTTTAATTGATGATGATCTAAAATTTGGTGTTAAAAAATTTATAAAATACATGTGTGTAAAATAATTGTATATGCAACTAGAAAGGCAAATCAGTTATGTATACACACATACATTAGATATGAAAATTAGTTTGCTCTGGGTGTAGGTCGTGTGGTGTGGGTTCAATAGAGAGAGAATTGCAGGTGATTGTGGTGCTATTGCGTCTAAACCTACAGTGGGGAGATAGATAGTGGGTCCAACATGGAGAGAGAGAGAGAGAGAGATTAGGAGTGTAATAAATAATCTCGCAAGCAATCAGAAAAAAGATTGGAGTTTGAACAACTAATGGCAAGTAGCAACGCCACAAAGAAAAGTGGAGGCGAAGGCCAAGTGTTGGACGGTTCAAATATAATGGAATTGGTTGGGAATGAGGAGCTGTTTAGCAACTTTGTAGATCATAAGTTCCAAGAACTTGATCGAGATAAAGATGGTCAGCTCTCCGTGAAAGAGCTCGAACTTGTCGTCATCGACATTGATGTTGCTCTTGGTCTTCCCTTTAAGGGCACTTATCATGATTCATATCATTCATGCGTGTGTCACACCCCGCAACTCGTATATAACTCAGAATTTTAAAGCCCAAACGAATTGAATGCATTTTTCTATTTTTTTTTTAAATATTGAGCCCCAAAATATGATGCACTGAGTCCGTCGTTTCTGCCAAAAAATCAACGTACCAAGTGCTTTTTTTGTGTCCCTCAATCACTCTACCACTTTGGTAGATCTTAAGCGACCACCCTTCCTAAGTACAATAGAGGTCGTTAACCTAGGCCATGGGCCTTTTTGATCAGCCATTGACCCCCCCCCCCCGTGAAGGTAAGTATAATTTCCCTCTTTTCTTCTAGTCCTATTTATACAACTCAAACACCCTTAACTATCTCTTATTTCTCCGATGTGGGATTAACGTAGAAAAAATAAAAAATCCTTGAACCCGCACATCCCTGTGTTTTTTTTAGCCAAATATAAAAAATAATTAGAACAAAACGGGCTTATTGGTTGACTCGACTCAAGTAGTATATTGGGTCCCTATCAACATGTACCAAATTTTTGGTAACTATATTACATTGGACTATGGTAACTATATTATTAAATATATTCACTCCCTTTCAAAATGTACTGAATTTTTAAAGTGAGACATATAAAACACTTATAAATCGTATGCCGCATATTTGGTGTTCCGTGAATTTTTGACCGGATTTTTGAAACCCAAAATCGAATAAAACTCAAATTTTTTCCGTATCGAATTCTTGCTGTATTCCAAATTGTTAACAAGGATGAGGAGTATGTACACATGATCATATTATTAAATAATGAACCCAATGAATTTTTTTCAGACATTGGCTCAATTTCGATAAAATACATACATCAGTGTAAAAACACTTTTCAAAATCTAGTATATATCACCAGATAACATATAGTAAATTTTCAATACAATGTTTTCTTTGGTGTCCAGTGAACTAATTAAGGTCTCTCTAGATCAATACTGGTCCTAAGTGATGTTAAGACTTCATAAACACTAAGTTTCGTCTATATATATCAAATAGATTAGAATGTCCTAGTTAGATCACCAGGGTAAACAATAAGACAGGTATATTAAAAGTATTTTGTAATAACATGGGAGGTTTATAATGGGATGATAAATATAGTAGGCGGCTTTTGAAATAAGGTTTTTCGGTCGTTGGCACGGATAGCCCTTAAATCAATATTATTTTTCAGGTTCTTTAATCCTGCAAAAATTTATTTCTTGATCGAACAGGATAAGTTGGATGTCGAATCCGCACTCGGGTTAAAGAGGTAACATTAAAGAAAGCAAACAAGGAAATGATAAAAATGGTGGAGAGATGAGAATGGTGAAAAATAATTTCTAAAATATTTTTTTATAGGAGGGGAATTACCTACAACATTAATAAAAGAAAATAAATATGCAATAATAGAAAATAAAATATCAAAATAAACTTTATTTATTAAAAATAACTGTAACTTACAATGCTTGAATTAAAAATGCTTAAAGAAATAAAGCAAATAAAAACTTAACTAGAAAGCAATAGAAGAAGAGATTAGAGAGAGAAAAGATAGAGAAGGAGAAGAGGATAACAAACCATGGTTCTTGGAGTTATTTTGAGAAGAAGATGATGGAGCCGTTCGATGGAGAAGGGAAGGCAGAGACGCCGATTTTTTTATTTTTATTTTACCTTTTTTTTTTCTATTGTGCGAGAGGAGAAGGTAAGAAAGAGATGAGAATTAGAGGGGGAACCTCTTTTAGAAAACGTGCTCCCTATTTATAATAAGAACCGTGGTTTATAATAAGAAACGTGCTCCCTATTTATAATTAGAAACCCACGGTTTTAAGTTTTTAGAAACTCTTATATTCTTATTTTCTAAAAACAAAACTTGCCATTTTTAAGAATTCCATGAAATCCCCTTTAATGCCACCTCATCCAAAAAATCTTTCATAAGTTTTGAAAATAAAATAAAAATTTTTGATTTTCAAAACTTTCCAAAACTCGATTTGCCATTTTCTTTAAAAAAACCTTACCATTTTCGTAAAAATGAGTCATTCTTTAATATGGGCCATCCATCTCGACGCATAGGTCAAGTCGTGACCATAGGATCTAGAAGAATAAAAAGATGACCGTCAGATTTTGAGATGGGTGATAATAAAATGGATGATCTACTGGCGATCAGACTGTAGACTAGGTGGCGATGATTGGATGGATCATCGGATGGTGGAGGTCGGCCAAGGTGGGCCGTAGGATCGAGTGATCGCGGAAGGAGAGATTGTGAAAGGAGATGATCAAGTGGTTGAGATTTTAGGGTAGACAGAGAATGAGGATCTAAAGAGAAGAGAGAAAATATTACAAAATTAAAGAGAAAATGCTAGCAGAGGATCTTGAACCCTGGTCTTTGACTTGGTCTTCTGTAAGCAAGCCTTTGTCTTGTGTTAGTTAATTAACCTTTAATCTTCTTAGTCTCTTCTTGGGGCGCTAGGCTCTCCATCTCTCTTGATCTTCTCTCAGGCTTTTCCGACTCTCTTACTCTCCCAGCATTTGACATGTATCTTCTTATCCTCAGCCTGTTGAGCTTGGGTCCTAGACTCTGGCAGTCAGTTGTGGGCTCGTAATCTATTAGAATCATCCGATTTGGTTTCCTACGATAGAAAAAGCACATAATGAGACTTAATCAAAATGACTTAATATATAGACTTTCGAAGTGTGTTTAATTCATGCAAATAGTCTATTTTGTCCAGAAAAGTGTGTTCTACACAATGGAAGAGACTCTTACGTAGAAAAGTAGATAAACAATACAATTTTATGTAGGAGAGTGTGATAACACTATAAAGATAATTGCTTAAAATAAGCACTTTTGAATGAATATCAACTTTCAAAGTAACCTTTTATAGATTAGGCAACCCTCTCCATGGCACATACCATGTTAGCTTTCGAACTAACCCTAGGTAGATATTTCCTATGTATAAATTTTTATAATCAATACTAGAGAACTTTCATTCTACTGTTTTAGATTAGGTAGCCCTCTTCATGGTACACCCATGTTTGCTACACATTAATCCTAGGTAGCTCTTTTCTTTGTACAAATACTGGGGAGCCAAAGCACAAATATCAAATCAGAAACTAAATAAGTATAAGTCCATATTGTCAACTTAGACACACTAAGAATCTATTAGTGAAAATTCTTAGAATTTGTAAGATGTGAACCAAGAGGGGAGGTGAATAGGTTATTTAAAATTTAATCTAAATAATTAACCTAAACACTTTTTACTGGTCATGCTCCAGATAATCTAATTGCATACACAACAATCCTAGTTAGATTGATTAATTTATCAGAGTGATTATTTTAAGCCTTATAATATATCAGAGATATATTATTTTCGATTCATTGAATATAATCTAAATAATATAAAGTGCGGAAGTTAAATAACACATGAGATTTTTATGTGAAAACCCATCATGATAAAAACTACGGGACCATGTCTAGATGTGAAAGTATCCAATATTAAAAGTTACTAGAGTAGAGGAAGTTACCACACAACATCGTTCAACACAATTGTTTCACACTCGAATCTCTCAAACCAACTATCGCCGCATGCACGCCTTCTTGTCCACTCACCATGCACGAGTTCACGAGGACATTTTACGTAGGACCACGAACCCCATTCAGTCTAGCCCCAAATCTCCACCACTCAAATTACACGAGTAAAGATAGAAACTTTGAAGCTATATATTGGTGGTTAAAGAACCCTCTCTTAAGAACAAAGATAAACCACGGTGTTTTTTGAGAGTGATCTCTCTCTTGGAGAATAAGGTTAGGGCAACCTACAAGGGAAGGAGATCGAAATAGGGTTTTAAAGCATTCTTAATGCTTATTCAAGCTTTCTCAGTCTTTTTATTTTTTTATGAACCACCTCTATATATAATATGGACGAACCAAGAGTCCAAAAATAGAAGGTAGTTGGGTGCAAGAAGGATTTCTAGCTGAATTAGAAATTGTGTTTGTGTCGCTTGATCGATCAGAGAAGAAGGTCTGATCGATCAAAGGCTAAATATCTCCTCTAGAACAGAACAACTTTTTGTTTTCCGATCGATCAAATGCGTCCCCCAATCGATTGGATATAACCATATTGAAATTTTTTCGAGAACTTGCATTTTCCAACTTTGTTTTACAATCGATCAGATGTAATTCCCAATCGATTCAAGACCAAAAAATATAAATTATCATGAATAGTATCTAAAAATTTGATACAACCGAATCCTTTTAGGGTACGAAAACCAATGGTCATGGGTTACTTAGAGATTAATGATTATACCATTTTCACTTAGATTCTAGGTCTCTAAGTCACTTACTATTCTTAAGTAATTGAGTAAAACTTCAAATTTTTAGTTGAATTTGTATTGCTTCTAAGTCTTTTGGCTTGAGTTAAGTAACCCTGACCACACACAACCTACCGACATACTAAGATAGACCATATACATGTTTTGTCATACGAAATTAGCCAACATATAAATCTGGACCTTACAATTAGGTCATTGATATCAATTTCAAATTAAAACATCGCCAGAGATAGTTAGTAATGCATGTGCAAATATCAATGAATAACAATCACGGATCTCTACTAACTGAAGTATAGTGAAAAGGCTAATCAATAAAGAGATTTGAATATTGAAGTCTAATTTTCACAAAGTGTCTTATTAAAGATTTTGGGTATAAAAAAATCAATACTACAAATCAGCACACCCTAAAATGCAAAATGCTAAAAGAAACAAAGGACATTGAAAGTGAGAAATGCAAACTAATATGCTAAAACATGCGAAAATGTCAGCCTATAGGAATGCAATGACTCACTAATGTACATCTCAAGGGAATAAGTGTAATCATGAGAAGCACAACCCTAGACTATGAACAAATACAACACTCAAGGGAACAATAGAGAACATTTGATTAACATTTTCTCTATTGTTGACAGCACTCGAACTTTGCGAAAACACATAGCAATTATCTTTAGTCTAATCTCCATGAATAGTGCATCACCCAACTCATCGAAACATCACATCTAGACTAGGCAAATTGCACGATGTGGTTGTTGTCATAATCTGACTAATGCTTATGAGATTAACTTCAGCCCATTGAGACATAAAACATTATCTAGTTGGAGAATACTAGGAGCTTGAATGGTTCCTCTACCAATGGCGCCCTTACCAACATTCATCTCCAAAAATCATATTTTTTACCTTCATGACAATATTCTATAAGTCTAAATCGATTTTTGTCGCATGTCATGTGCCTAAAGCAACCACTATAAAGTACCATTTATTAGTTTCATAGGCTTCGTAGGTAATGTGAACCACTAGACATCTCAAATCCTCTCTCATTATCCAAATGGACTTAACTTTAAGTATCACAGATTGCTTCTTAGCAATTTTATCATATGAGAAATCAAGAAGGACGCTTCTCTTCTAATTATTCCTTCTCCTAAGTTGAGCCTTAGAAGTCGAAACCCAACTGACAATTTCTCTACTCCGAGGCATTTGACTTTTGACTCAAAGCCCACATTTCCTTCAAAAGCTTCTCTTGGGGTCCTGATGGTTTGTTCTTGGAAGGAGGCTCGAGATCTTTCTTCCTCAGAAGGCACTTGATATTCACATGACCCTTAACTCTTTCTCAAGCTTCTCAGTGCTTTGAAAAAAATACAAGTCTCTCTTTAAGAGGGCAAGTTCAAACTCGAGACTTCCTCTTCTCCAGACAAGTATGGAATTTAATTTCAAATTTTTTTCTTATCTTGGAAGGTAGCCTTCTCATCTTCAAGCTAGCTCGAGTTGTAATCTGAGCAACTTCAAGCTTCAAGGTAGAGTTCTCTCTATCAAGAGACTTAAGTTTCTCTTCTCCAAACAAGTATGGAATTTAAATTCAATTTTTTTTTATCTTATCTTGGAAGGTAGCCTTCTCATCTTCAAGCTAGCTCGAGTCGTAATCTGAGCGACTTCAAGCTTCAAGGTAGAGTTCTCTCGATCAAGAGACGTAAGTTGTTAACTCAGTCTCTTATTAATTTTAGTAATATTTGGTAGGCAGCATAGATGTCATGCCCATCCTCACTATCAGTCACTCTAAATTTGATTGGACTACTCAACTTGGTTAGTCTGGTCATCTACTTTCATCACAATAGTCTCGATGATAAGAGGCAATGAAAGCCATTGAATTGGTAGCATCGCTATTTTCACAAGTCATCAAACTCATCCCATGTGGCCTTCATTGTCTTAGTAATTTCCTTTTCCTTTGTTATTAGGACAATCCATAGAAATATGACCGAAATCTCGACACTTGCATTAAACTTTAGAAAACCTAAGGTTTTTTCTTTTTGAACCTATGAGGGGTTTAGGCTTCTCTTTTAGAGTTCTGTGTAGTTTTAGGGGGCGTTTGGCAACACAAAAATAAGTAACTTATTGACTTTTATAAGCCAAAAAGTTAAAAAGTTAGTTTGGATGTGTTTTATATTTGAACTTTTGAAAAGTTAAAAATTAACTTAAAACTGAAGCTAAATCTTTTAGCTTTTGACTTCTAAGATAAATAACTTCTCAAAAATTAGAATCCCTCCCGACATTTGAATTTCTATGACTTTTTTGGAGGTAAAAAATCAACTTATAACTTCTACTACAAGTAGAAGTGCTTTTACTTCTCGTTCCCAAACGCCCCCTTAGGAAGTATTCCTTTTTTGCCTCAAAAGAATTTTTTGAACTTCTTAACAAAGAGAATCATCTCCTCATCATCCTGACTGGGCTCATCCTTAGCCTCATCAGTATCATCTTTCAAATTCTTTAAGTCAATCCCCTTATTCTTATGTAAAATAAGCTCAAAGGTTTGAAGTGAGCTTATGTAAAATAACTCATCTATTTTGAGTGTCAACATTCTTCCTCTCTTCAATAGCAGTGATCTTAAGTTGAAATCTCTCAGGCAGAAGGCTTAATAAGATCACTTGGGTACTGAAGGCTTATTACGCCTTCATAACAATCCTTGGGACCTAACCCAAGCTATGAAGACAACTATTATCCTAAAGGACATGTTGGACACTTACCTCAGGAGTAAAACTTCGATGACAGGGATAGGGCCTTGTCATCGAAGGTGATGACAGGGCCGTAGATCTTGACACATGGATTTTATACGGGTTATACGGGCTGACCATCTCGGCGACAAAATCCCTGTGCTGAGATCTGCACCCTGTCATCGAAGTTTTACTCTTACCTTAGTTATCAAGCCAAGCATTAAGTACACAGAAAGGGGTCAGCCCATGCCGAACACTTCCCATGCACTTAAGCATCATGTCACGATGAGTAAAACTTTGATGACATGGCCTAAAGGAGATGACAGGGTTGTAGATCCACCTCGACCTCACCACACACGTACCCAGGTAAGTGTTTTAACAAAAAGCACTTGAGTACACCCTAGATACGTGTAAAGGCCGAAGTGGTCAGGCCGGTGCAAGGCCGAAGTGGTCAGCCCATGCAAAATCCACGTGCTGAGATCTGCAACGCTGTCATAGCCCAGTCATCAAACTAGGTCAGGATCATTGGGGGCCCTGACCGTGTCCCCCTTTGACAACTTTTGACAAACTTTCCTTTAAGAAGAGCAAATTGTCCTTGCCATAGAAATAGTGCCGTAATAAGTTGAGGGCAATTTGTTCTTCCCAAGATAAACTGGGGATTCGCATGAATTGTTCTGCGTGACCAAATAACTTGATTCCCTTGGGTCAATTGTAATAACTGAGAACTTTGATTAACCTAGTAATTGAGATCATCAAATACAATAACATTATATAAAGCAATAGAAGGAATTCAAGGAACCAGTACGATCATCCAAGGAAACTAATTTGACTTCCCAAATCTAGCTCTCACGTTTATGAATTCCCCATAAATAGTTTTTTTATTGCATCCGCAATTTCCCAAAACCTAGGTCGTTCTCGGTGACTCAACCTCCCCCTACAAAATACTAGATACAAGATCCCGAATCCAAAAATCTTAATAGCTTCAATCAAAAATAAGAAACGATTGCTGTGTCAACGCATCTACTTCTTCACCTCTTCGTACTCTGCCTCTGGTGGTTGGTCACCACCCTGAGACCCCTCTGAGGCAGACCCACCAGAACCGCCTGCCATGTGCTGTCCGATCTTTGAAACTGCCTTGTTTGCAGCATCAAGTTTTGCCTTAATCTCATCAACGTTATCCCCAGCCATTGCCTTCCTCAGGTCTGAGACTGCAGACTCAATTTCTGTTGCAACCTCAGCAGGGATCTTGTCCCTGTACTCACCCAAGCTCTTTTCTATACTGTAGATGGTTGTATCAGCGCTGTTCTTGATGTCAATCAGAGCTTTTCTCTCCTGGTCCTTCTGAGCGTGCAATTCAGCCTCCCTGACCATTTTCTCAATCTCGTCCTCTGACAACCCTCCAGATGATCGAATTGTAATTTGTTGCTCTTTCCCGGTGGCTTTGTCCTTGGCAGAAACTGTCACAATCCCATTGGCATCAATGTCGAATGTGACCTCAATCTGGGGTGTGCCTCTGGGAGCAGGTGGAAGACCCACAAGCTCGAACTCTCCCAGGAGCTTGTTGTCAGTTGCCATTTCACGCTCACCTTGCAGCACCCGTACACCCACCTGAGTCTGATTGTCAGCTGCGGTGGAGAACACCTGTGATCACATGGGCACCAATCAGAGTTGGAGATTTGAGTTATTGGTACCTAATAGAATGGATGATAGTATGTATTTTCACAAATTTGTGATAAAAATATGTTAACATTCCTGGTTGCAGGTTAGCACGCAAATATGCATGTGGCAACCCACAACCATGTAAAATGAACAAGATGAAATCCTCAGATTTGTGCTGCTCGTGGAAATGAAACCTCGTTCAATGGTGGAATCTAGACCTCTTACCAAAAAACTATTAGAGCAAAAATGTACACTATTCAATGATCATAAGTTGAAATTTAGTGTGATTGACTGACCTGACTCTTCTTTGTGGGAATGGTTGTGTTCCTGTTGATCAACCTGGTGAAGATACCACCCAGAGTCTCTATACCAAGAGATAAAGGAGTGACATCCAAGAGAAGAAGCTCCTTAACGTCTCCACGAAGGATGCCACCCTGTATTGCGGCACCCATTGCAACTGCCTCATCAGGATTCACCCCTTTGCTTGGGCTCTTTCCAAAGATCTCTGCAACCACTTCTTGTACTTTTGGAACTCGTGTCATTCCTCCTACAAGAAGAACTTCATCCACCTCCTTGATAGATATACCAGCATCCTTCAAACAGCTCTTACATGGGTTTTTGGTCCTATCAATCAAGTTGTTCACCAAACTCTCAAACTTTGATCTGGTCAGTGTGATATTCAAATGTTTTGCACCTGATGCATCAGCCGTGATGAAAGGCAAGTTGATCTCAGTCTGGGATGTGGATGAAAGTTCTATCTTAGCCTTCTCGGCTGCTTCCCGAAGCCTTTGGAGTGCCAGCCTGTCCTTTGAAAGATCAATTGCTTCAGTTCTCTTGAACTCGCTCACCAAGTACTCTAACAAGGCATTGTCAAAATCCTCACCGCCCAAGAAAGTGTCACCATTTGTTGCTTTGACCTAAAGGAAAGGCAGTTAACAGAGGGATTCTACCTGAATAAATAAGCACAAGAAATTCCTTTATAGAAAAAATCAAAATGTGTACCTCAAAAACACCATTGGAGATTTCTAAAATAGAAACATCGAAAGTTCCACCACCAAGATCAAAGACTGCTATGAGACCCTCCTTATTATTTAACCCATATGAAAGTGCAGCAGCAGTTGGCTCATTAATGATTCTCTGTACATCTAGACCTGCAATTCTCCCTGCATCCTTTGTTGCTTGTCTCTGAGCATCATTGAAATATGCTGGAACTGTAACCACAGCTTTAGAAACAGACTTTCCAAGGTAAGACTCTGCAGTTTCTCTCATCTTGGTCAGAACAAAGGCCCCAATCTGACTTGGGGAATACTGCTGTCCATTTATTTCAACCCATGCATCTCCATTGGGAGCCTTGACTATCTTGTATGGGACCATCTTCATCTCTTTCTGTGTCTGAGGATCATCAAAACGTCTGCCTATCAGACGCTTGGTCCCAAAAAGTGTATTTGTAGGGTTGGTCACAGCCTGGCGCTTGGCTGGAGTTCCGACAAGTAGCTCTCCCTTCTGGTTGAAGGCAACCACAGATGGTGTGGTCCGAGCACCTTCAGAGTTTTCAATGACTTTTGCATTCTGCAGATAATATTAGCAGCTATCAGAGAGAGCGCTAAACTAAAACAAACTAGTCTTTCAAGATGCTAAGAAATCTAACCTTTCCCTCCATAACTGAGACACATGAGTTCGTGGTCCCCAAGTCAATACCAATTACATCGTTCCCGACAGGCTTTGAGCTGGATCAGAACAGAAATCACCTGAGTTATGAAACAACACCGAGGTGGACAAAGATACAATAACGTGGCAAAACAAATCACAAGTACCTGAATGGTCTTGCCAAACTTGCCCATTTGTGACCCAAAAGAGAGGTACCCCATGACGTCTTGGCACTTCCAGACAGCTGCCATGTGATCCACATTAAGAGAAAAAGTGTTTCAACATGTGTTTCACTCAAATATATCCCTATATTGGTCCTAGATAATAGATCTCAATCATGATGTGCTGAATCTTGAATTATACAGTCATAGAATGAAAGGCAAGTTTAATCTCCCATCACAAACTGTTGAATTTTTAATTTACGAGGCTAATGAAAATATAAAGAAATACTTGAATCTAGAAACATAAGACTAGCCAAATTAACATCATTCTAACAATCCACATCAAATCTGTTTTCTGTCAACTAATCACATCCCGTGACATTATCACGTTATCATATGAAATATAGTCCACAAAATAAAACTAGTTGCAATGTAACTCCAAAATTTCTTACTGTTACTCGTACTCCTATGTAACTCGGTGAAGAAAGAAAGAATCATTGTTCGCAGCATTGTTCCATCTTGGTCCGATAAAGTATCGAAATGATTCATTGAGATATATAACTTCGCACATGAACCCTGATTAAAAACTTGTTTTATTGTATATGCATCTTTAATAACACGTTTAAAAGATAAATAACAACTTTAGCTTAATTACGCGTTAAAATCAATAAATGTTATGCATATCCTGGTTTAAAAAAGCGGAAGAGGCGGTAAGAAAAAGCCTCGAGGTACAGAACTAAGGCTTAAGTCTCAGTTGAGTGAGGCGTACGCCTCGAGGCGCAACTGAGGCTTAAGCCTCAGTTTAGGCGGTAAATCCCTAAACTATAGGGCCATTTTTTTTTTTTGCTTATTTCTTTTTTTTTTCAAAAATATCCCCCTCTACTCTCTTCAATGCTTAAAACGACCTAAAAGCTCTATATTGGGTTATCCAAAACTCTTTTTTTAGGGAAATCCTAAATCTACTCTTCGAACCCTAGTTTTTCCCATTTTAGAGATATTCTCCTAGAGAGCTTGAATTTTATCAGAATCACAATCCGTCACTTCCTACGGTTTTCTTCTAAGGAACCTCATCAAACTCAAGTAAGAAATTAAAGTATTGAGGAATTTTTGAGGTATGTGACCATATTTTGGGTCTTTGCCTTATTTTTCATAAATAAATGTAAAATTTTATTATTTTCCTTTTCTAATTATTTGTTTTTGTTGTTTTTTATAATATGATTGAAGATGGTGAGAGGGGTTTCTAAGAAACTCTTTTTTTTTCAAGCATTCCCAACAGCGTCTCTCCAAAATTAAAAGTTATAGCCTCAATTACTTTTATGCTTATTTATTTTTTTCATATGATATGCTGTTTCTAATTTTTGCAGAATTAATTATATTTTTTTGAGAATTTTTAAGCACTTCTTAAAAAAAATTGTGGCTTAAATGAGCTTACACCTCAGTACCGCCTCGAGACCCCACCTCGCCTTTTTGAGACAAAACGCCTCAATTCCCGAACTAGCCTTTTTAAACTTTGTGCATATCTGTATCTTTACGTGCTAAGACGCGTCATTTTTCCAATGTCTCGATTCATCTCTTTATGTCTCATTTTGTTCCAGTCAAGAAGTCTTATTCCTAAGCTTGTCACAACATTAGGTGAGACTGAAATTTTGAACCTTAGAAGCATAATCCAAAGAAAGGCAAGAATCAACCAAGATACATCCTATGCGGCAACCAAATGCCATCTCACTAGCTTAGAAATGTTGCTTTTAAGAAGACACATCTATATGATGATGAAAAGCACATCTATAATTCCATAATAATAAGTCATAAGTCATAACTCATAGGCATGATCCGTAATTCATAATCCAAATTCCAAAATCGACAACATTGAAATCAAAAGGGGAAAAAATGGGTCTCAGCCGATTAATTGGCAAAATCGTTGATTTATCACCAAGTTTTTCGACTAATCGGAGGTATTGCCGATTAATCGGCAATTGATTCGTGAATTCGGAAAATTTGTGATTAGGGTAAGCAATAGGACATTGACAAAATTGTGCATAGTATTCTGTTGCGTTAAGAATCCTAAATGAGCTAAACAAGTTTTGATTATTTGCCACATAAGGCTCATTTATAGTGCAGCCTTCCGATTATAAACACAGTACTAAACTTTGAATTTGCCCTAAAACTCTCTATTATAATCAAGAATTAATTCAAGGAAGTTTATTAAACATGTAGAAGTTTCTAAAAGATTTCCAGCTAAGAGAAGTTTGGAAATCTGATATATTGACACATTCATAATACTAATGTAGTTAAAATACATGAAAGAAACATTCAATTACATTCCAAAATGTTTGTCTACAAAGAAAAACTTCAAAATATGCAATTCAGGAAGCCTTTGACCTTGATTTCAACCCCTACATTTTGTTTTAATGTAAAAATTCTTACAGGCTGTTTTTCACCTTTACACACCAATCATGCTTTAAAATATCTGTTGTGAACAGTAAAATGTCAAAAAATTATAGGTGAAATTCATTACAATAGGTCATAAATCAACAAAATCTGCCAAAAATTTGGCTATTTTTTATACCATGATCATAATCACCACTCATTTTCATTTTCAATCATCGGAGCTACCTACGAATTTGAATAACATAAAGGTAGTATTGATCTTATCCCCACTTTAATTTCAAAGAAACATGAAAAATAGAACCCTCCTCATTTAGGCATTCTTAATTTGCCTGATCTTAAAGCTCATAGTACAAAGTGTGTTTGTTGAAACTTACAAAGCATGTTTGTAGAAACTTCAGAAGCAATTACAAACCAACACTAAAAATAGACGTAAGGTACAAAGAACACAATCCAAAAAAATAGACCAATATTTGAACAGGACATTTAGAAGCTAATAGTAGTAAAAGTGGAAGAACTCCTGGGAAGTATTTGTAGTAAATAATGCATGTTAATCAATTTCAACAATTTTTTTTACAAAAACAAATGAGAATGAGAATTTGTTATTAACATCCCAGAAGCAACATAAATGACTCTCAAGGGCTGTCTTCAATGTGAATTATACATTACCATAATCACAGACAGCATAGGATAAAATACAAAGACAAACAAATCAGGAAACTCCAAATAAACACAGAATATGCAAATTTCATGCCAACTGAACCTCAAACAGAACGGTCAACCTCCAATTATAAGTAGAATAAAATTAGAATAAGATAGCACCGTCTCATCAAACAAGAGACTAATCAAAATATGAGATTAATCAAGATTCATGGAAAATCTTACAAGACAAACAGAGAAAAGAAGAGACATAAGAAAGGACGGAAAGACTAAAAATTTTAGATTGTTTAAATAATCTATGAAAGATGCTATAACATGAATAACATCATGAACGCTACTGTAATACTAATACTTCTACCAAATTTTAATGCTCGTGAGAATTAGAATTTAGAACATAACATAAACCTTCAACACGAAAAACCTGATCGCATGGAGAATGGGTACAGAACGCAAAAAACCTAAAACAGAAAGACTTTAGAGCAATCTAAAGCACATAAACACAAAAGACACCTTCATGAAAACAGATTCTCTTTCTCATCAAAGGGAGATAAATGAAAAACGAATCAATCTAGCATTATCTCGGAGCTGCACTAAAATCTAATATTCTCTTTCTGTAAACCCTCACGTAAAACCCTAAGCTCATGGAGAATCGTTACAGATACCAAAAACACATAAAACACGCCAAAATCCAAATAAACCTAGAGCTCATATTTGCCAAACATACCTAAATGATTGAGAAAGAAGAAGAAGCAAGAGTCGAGTCAAAGGGCTTTTATTAGTTAGAAACAGAAAAAAAGAAAACAATGAATCGTGTCAAAAACACATACAGCTCTATAAGCGAAAACAGAGGAGGAAGGGAGATCGCGGCGCCTTAGAGATCTGAGCAGCACCGAAGTCGCCATGAACGGTCTTCTGCAGAGTGAAACCAGAGGCGCTATAGGGTTTTTAGGGTTTTGAGGTTTTGCTTCCGCACCACTGTTTAGTAAAAAGCGTCACCAATTTTTCCCGGCTCTCTTTAAATATGGAGCTCGAAGTGTGTGGAGGTCTCTCGTCCCCTTATTGGATGTTACCGCCACGTGGCGGTAACAGACCCAACACTGTCTCTATATAATATTAAATGACGTTTTTGCCCTTAGTCCGGTGGATTTTAATGTTTCCTTACGTTGACATATGAAGGCAGAATTGTAATTATACGATTCGAAGTAACTAAGCTTTCTTGGGCTTTCTTGGGCTACAAGTTCGTAGGAGCCTCTTTGACTGTTAATGGTCTGTTGGTGGCAAGGTTGCCCTATTAATGGTCACCAAGTAGGCGGCATGGACAAATCTAGTATGCAACTAATTGCATACTTAAAAGTATGTAAACATTGTCAGTACTGTTGGATGTCCCTTGAAAGATGTGTTATTTCAATGTTTTCAAAAAAAAATAATATAAATTAAAACCACGTTTTTCAATGACCATTCAATGGTGGATACAATGTTTGCATACTTTTAAATATGCAAATGATTGCATACTAGATTTGTCCGGCGAAAACAAAGGGCAGTTTTGGAATGGATGGTTTTGAAAAAAGAGGTAATTTAGGGAGATTAATTTAGAGGGATAAATCTGAAAATTGTGGTAACTCATGGACATGGTTGAAAATCTTGTTTTGTATCGGTCAAGACATCTCATTCTGGTACAGTATCGTCTCGTGTCAAAAACTTAATTGAAATACTGTAATTAATTTAGAATCCTATTTTGATAGTATATGTACATTTATAACACGCATAAATGTTAAAAAAAATAAATTTGTAACCTAAATAAATATTAAAAAAATATTTTTACCTCATTTATACATATAGTAATTTTTTTCATTTTGATTCGGTCTCAATTGATATGTCTCATTCCATTAGGTTATTGAGATAAAGAAACAAAATTATATTTTAAACCTTGTTCATGGCAAAGTTGAAATTTTAAAGTTGGAAAAGTTTACCGATTTATGTTTTAATGAGAGCAATTAAGTGCCATGGGTGTTTTAATAAAAAAAAAAGGGGCTTTTTTTGCTTTACCCCCTTACTTTTATTGATGCAATTTGCATCTTACCCAATGTTTTTGAAATATTTGTGTCTCACCCTTTGACTATAGTCAATGTCATTGACCATAGACGGCCATTAACGGTCTCCGTATAATGACCTTGGGTGAGACACAAATATTTTTAAAACATTGGGTGCAATGCAAATTGCATCAATAAAGTAAGGGGATAAGCAAAAAATCTTTTTTCTTTTTTAGGATTTTTTTTAAAGGATTGTGAGCTCAAAACCAAGGTTTAAAGGGGACCGTTATAACGGTATAATGGATTGGGACGTTACCGTTTTTCCATTATAACGAAAAAAATGCTCAGGGGCAAAAATGGCACTGAAATTCAATTTTTGAATTTTAAAAACGGAATATAATGGCCATTTTTTTTCACAATTTTTTCTAGAAAATAATGGTCATAATTTTCGTTATAACGCCCATTAAATTTTTGGGCTTTTTAACGGTCCATAACTTAACGGGGGAGGTATGAATCCGTTATAACGGCCATTTTAAACCTTGCTCAAAACCTTTCTTCATTTACTTTTGGCCCAACCGAAGGTGGACCTACATACTAAAAATTAATTTGATTGTTAATTTTTAAGCATTGGATTAGAGCCGTTTTCTCGGGTTGATTTTATCCATAGAATTTGAACATTATTTGGGGTACAAAGATCCAATGGTTTGAAATCACTAATCAGGCTGTTATTTGGTATGTAACTCCACCTAGTGATGGGCCCAACATCCATATGGTTGGGCCAACAGTAAATGAAGAAGGGTTTTGAGCTCACAATCCTAAAAAAAATGATTTTTGGCCAAAAGTAAATGAAGAAAGGTTTTGAGTTTACAATCCTAAAAAAGAAATAATTTTTTGCTTGTCACCCTTACTTTATTAATGCAATTTGCATCACACCAAATGTTTTTAAAATATTTACGTTTCACCCAAGGTCATTATAGTCATTTAAAAAATATTAGGATGTCGATCCGGAGACCATCTATGGTTAATGATGTTGTCCATGGTCGAAGGGTGAGACGCAAATATTTTAAAAACATTGGGTGAGATGCAAATTGCATCAATAAAGTAAGGGGGTGAAACAAAAAAACCCTTTAAAAAATATTGGGATGTCCATCCGGAGACCGTTAATGGCCGTCTATAGTCAACGACGTTGACCATGGTCAAAGGGTGAGACACAAATATTTTAAAAACATTTGGTGAGATGCAAATTACTTCAATAAAGTAAGGGGGTAAAGCGAAAAAAACTTAAAATGAAAAAAACCTTGTCTTCAAAATTTCCTAAAATGTCATATGGCATACTCTTTTTGTGCCCATTGAATACATGAACGCTTGATCTAACCCTTGACCTACGCACCAAAATATAGCCATTGAATCTGAGCACTTCTCATCATGGGCGTGGAGCCACCTATGCCATGTTCATAAAGCCCCAATAGGAAAAAGTGTTCAAATTCATTGTCTAGAAATCACCAATGAGGTAGCTTATTAAAAAAAATGATATTTTTCAATAAAGCTGATTTTTGGTGCAGGGCTGCTTCAATTGGCCTTGCGAAACTTTTTAACTTACTTTCTGGGTTTTTGTAGTTTGAAATAGGTCAAAATAGTCATTTTTTTGTGGGTTAAGGAGAAACAGTTTTTCAACTGCCTATAGCTTACTACTTTTGCGGATTGCAATTTCTAAACAGGAAATTTTAGTGGCACCCCACAAATTGTGAGGGCACCCTGATCTCTTGAAAGTGCCCGCGAATTGTGCTTCAATTTGCTTAATTTACGAAAATGTCTTCTACAAGTTAGACTCGAGATCATTGCGCGCAACTTAGAGGACCCACGTGGCACACTTTTAGAGGACTTTGACCGCATGGATGATTGGCCAATCCCTAGGTGGATCTACAAACCAAAAATCAGCCCGATTAGTGATTTCTAGGCGTTGGCTTTGAGTTATTTTCATAGGTTGATTTAAACCGTAGAAATTTGAGCATTATTGACCATTATTTGTGGTACAAAGATCCAAAGGTTTGAAATCACTAATCAAGCTGATTTTTGGTTTCTAGGTCCACCTAAGGATTGGAAAAACATCCATACAGCTAAAGTCCTCTAAAAGTGTGCCACGTGCCAAGTTCTACTATAAAAAAAATCACATCTATTATTTGTCAACATAATTGTCGGATGGATTACAAGAAAAAAAAAATTGTCCTCAGAATTCGTGGTGCCCTCAGAATTCATTGGGTGTGACTAAAATAACCTTTTCTAAACTTAAGTGAAATTTTACAAATACCAAAATTGCCTTTCTAACCTTTAATAAATTTTCCAAATAACAAGCAATTAATTCTTCTAAGTCTAAAATAACTTTTTTAAATAACAAAACTACCATTGCTAGTTTTTAACGGCTTTTCTAAATGACAAAATTATTCTGAAAGACCTAAACGGCTAAACCCATTATTTTTACCCAGACCTAACAGCAATAAACCATAAGTCTGAGTTACCGCCACGGTTCAAAATCTTGGGATCAGTCTCGGCTCGGGATTAGAGGGTACCAATCCGACACCGTCTTGGCGCATCTCACTCGAGACGACGTAACAATTCTTTAGGAAACAGTGATCTTGGGCGAGACTATCCATTTTTGGATTGGATCGGTGAATGATGACCCCAATCTAGAATGCTCGATCCAATATGGGATCGACCGAGACTTTGAACTATGGTTACTGCAAACCCAAATGCAGGTGTGGACCAACCATTCATGTTAAAAAATGACCGTTAAAACGGATTTGGGTGTACTGTTTTAATGCTCAGAAAATAATGGCGGTGTTTTTTCATTATAATGGCCATTATTTTTGTTATAACGAAAATACCAACCGTTATTTTCTGAAAAAAACTTGTTAAAAAAAGACCATTATTTTCTATTAAAATTTTATTGAAAAATTGAATTTTAGCGCTGTTTTTTCTGTTATTTCTGTTTTTTTCCTTTTTTTTTTTTTTTCCATTTTTGTCCCGTGCATTATAATCCGTTTAATGGCCGGAAATACGGTAACACTCCCAGTTGGTTATACCGTTATAACGGCCCCTTTTAAACCTTGGTCAGTATTTTGCTTAGCAAAAAAACGAAAAAATGTTAAGGGCTAGTAAACCTAGAAGAGTATGCCACATGGCATTTTTGAGTTGGCTTTCCGTTAAAGTGTCAAACCATGTAGTCGATGTGTCTAGTTAGGAACACGACGTTACACGTTCATGAACGAACACGTGCGACGTTGTCAGCCCCATGTTTCATGTTTCAACCACCGCTTCTTCTCGAGTGGGGTTGCGTACTCGTCCACGCTTCGTAAGTAGCCAGAGTCCAGACTGCTTCACTAACTACTAGGGAGGTTAATGGGCTTGACTGGCCCAATGGACTTATTTGCCCCGGGCTGATGAGGCTGCACAATAGGCCCAAACGGAGCTAGTCTGAGATTTATTCCAAGGCCTGCTAGATAAATGGGCCGGGCTTAAGATTAACCTCTATTGAAAATTACCTTACCCATTATACATGATCCTCAGATCATTTACCAACACTCGGGTCAAATTTGTTATAGAATAGATATGATTTCCATGAGTTTATCCATGAATGCGTGCTTCATGACCTCGGTTGAATCACAGCCAAGGCCTAGAGTGATTTTTTGTTATGGCTCAGGCTACGAGGACTCATCTTTTCTGACTCGTCCTTTCACTCGTGTCCTCAGCCGTGGATTCTGAGAATCCAACAGTGGTTTTGCTTTGGCAAAAAGTGATGCCAGCTCAGCACTATCAACCAACATTGGATTCTGGGAATCCATGCCCGAGAACATGAGTAAAAAGACAAGTCGCCTGAGCCCGATATTCATTTTTTTGCCAAAAAGTGGTCTAATGGTTGCAAACAGCTGCAAACAATAGACAAATGACTCTCCCATCCTCCTTGGTCTCCCCTAGCTGCTCTCCTATCACCAACCATATGAATATTTTCCCAACAAATGTTTGCCATTGCTAACATTTAATTATGGCTGAAAGTCCATTGATCATGGTTAGGAACATCAGATCAGTATGACTTTTGACATACTGTCCATTCAGAAGATGCTCACCAACTGGTTGTCCCAATCGTCCAATGAGAGCCTTCATGTGTGGCCGCTGGTTGTTATGTGCGCCACTAGATCATTCCCTCAATTAAAACAGAGGATTAAAGAAAAGAAAAAAAAAGCAGAGAATAACCAGGTGCTTATCAGCAATAGAGGCCTTTGAGGTCACAGGATCCATCTTAGGTCCTGCTTGGTATCCTATCTATAGTTCGGAGACAAATTTTGATAATCAAATGTTTGCAATGACAAACACTTTTTGTGAAAATATTCATATGGTCGAGGAGGGGAGAGCTGTTGGCAGAGACCAAGTGGGCTGAGAGTCATTAGCCTATTGATCGAAGGCAGTTTTTGGCTGCAAAAGATTATGTCCAATGCAAGTATTTATTGGATGTTGCGCCACTAAGCGCACGCAAATGCCGCAAACATTTGCACATAAACATTTGTAGTGCTACCAAGAAAAGTTTCAAACTTTCACCCAAATATAGAGAAATGGTAAAAGCAAAAGAACACCCCAATAATTAAATTCAATCACAAATGAGAGCACTTTGTCATTTACGTCACCATGGAGGTGTTTGGACCCAAGGTCACAGGAGCAGGGCCGTCTTAATACAAGTTGAGGCCTTAGGCGAGAACTCTAAATAGGGCCTTTTGTTTTTTCAGAAATACCCATAAACCTAAGTGCGAAGATGTCCCTGAAAGATGTGTTATTTCAATGTTTTCAAAAAAAAAAAAAATTATAAATTAAAACACGTTTTTCAAGGAGAATTCAATGATGGATACAATGGTTGCATACTTTTAAGTCTACAAAATGTCCCTTGAAAAATGTGTTAGTTCAATGTTTTTTTAAAAATATTTTATAAATTAAAAATATATTTTTCAAGGAAAATTCAATGGTGGATGCAATGTTTGCATACTTTAAGTCAAACAATTGCAGACTAGATGAGCAAAACTTGTGTCACAATATGTTGTGATGGAAGCCGGTCACAGCATTCAATACGAGCCATGTGGCATACTATTAGAGGACGATGACCCGTGTGGATGTTTGGCCAGTCCCTCAGTGGACCGGAACACAAAAAATCAGCTTGATTAGTGATTTCTAACTGATTCGGTTGAAGTTATTTTCATGGGTTGATTTTAACGGTAAGAATCTGAGCATTATTTGGGTGCAAATATCCAAAGGTTTTAAATCACTAATCGGGTTGATTTTTGGTTTGTAGGTCCACCGAGGGACTGGCCAAACATCCATAAGGTCAGCGCCCTCTGATCGTTTGCCACATGGCTCGTCTTGAGTGCTGTGACCGGCTTCTGTCGCAACATCTTGTGACAAGTTTTACTCAGACTAGATTTGTCCGGCTGTAGCAGTCTTGTGTGATTGGAGGGGCCTGACGCAAATGGACAGGTGGGGGCCTTTCATAAAAAAAATATATTAAAAATACTTGAAATTTTCTGAAATTTGGGGGCCTTACCTGGCGGGGGCCTTAGGCGACCGCCTCATCTGCCTAATGGTCAAGCCGGGCCTGCACAGGAGGCATTTCCATGATTAGAGCCTTCCTCAATGAGGAAAGTGGCATTCCTCAATTTTTTTGCATGGATGACCCACCCTGAACGAAAACAAGTCCCCCCTCCATGGCCCAATTTCAAGGACCTGCCCATCCTCATTCACTATTTATCAAGCCACAAAGGAATAATGTTGATTTTACACACATTATCCTCAAATTGGATATCCATGCATCCAAACAGCTCCAACACTCCTAGATATACCCCATTTTATGCCACTTTACTTCTCTATAAAATTGACAGTACTCGAGTGATTTAAAAGCATAAAGAACCCAAACATTGTCCAAACATGCACGTAATCACGTCAGATCATTGATACAAATGAACAGTAATTAGAGGCAAACAGTCTGGCTGTACCCAAGCCCTTTCAACACCCATTTGATTGCTAAAAAGAATACAACAGAATGCACAGAAGGTGGTTTTCTCTATAGTTCTAATCTTACATGCTTGACAGAACATTGACTCGACTGAGCACCAAAGAGAACCTTCATCACACCCCTTCTCCCTTTCCTTCAATATTTTTAGCATCAGTATCTTCTTCTCAGATATCCAATTAAGTAGTTTGCACTAGAAGATTGCCTCTGACATGACAATTGGAGCTTACTAGCAATCAACTAAAGCAGCAAAATGTGCCAATAGGGGTCATGATTACCTTCACTAGTTCTGAGCACAATAGTAGGGTCCAACTGCATGGTTTGGTGTCACAATCTATGGCACGAGTCTTCTTTCACTTTGCAACAACACAATTCAGTCCCCCTCAACTTTTTTGCTCTCCTTTGATAGGTAAGTTACAGATATAGGTAGAGAAGGTTCACATGTTTCTTGGGTGACAGACTTCACACCACAACTGTGTTATACGACCAAGTGATTTCGCTCTCCAGAAGATCTTTTTACTGCTAGTTATCATATAACAGACAAGTGAGATGAAAAGCCACATCTCACAATTCTTTTGATTCAGAGTCTTCTGTCTCAGGCCCTCGGTTCAAGTACTCCTCTTCAATTGTTTCCTTAAGGATAAAAAGCCTCTGGATAACCACTGGTTGTGACATCTGCCTGGCTTCCCTCATGTCAGTATCTTCTTTATTCAGATGGTATGCGTTGAGCATGGTCTTAATCCACTTCTGCAGTTCTTTGGGAGTACTGCTTGACCACAGAAAATTAAAAAAAAATTGTTAAGCTACAATAAAACTTGAATTTTTGGATTGGAGAATAGATATTTCTGTGGGTCAAAGAAACACAAAAGCCATCTAGATGTAAGCAGTCAAAGAGGGCTCTCTTACGTGTATAGACCATTGGGATCCTTGGCTGCATGTTCATCCCCCGGAGAGAAGGCTGTAGCCAATGCTGAGAACCGCTCTTCTGGATCTGTGATGTTCAGCAGATATTTGAGTAGCTTTATCTCCTTCGGCGCAATGCTCCTAAGGCTGCTCTTTGTGACTTTGTATAGGTGATACATTATGTCTTTGACCTGCATGTAAGTTTCAAAATTTAAGCTCTACTCACACTGAAAAATAACCGGCAAGTGTCACATAAAAGACAAACAAACAAGAAGCCTAAGCCTGAGTTAGAACATTTAAATGTTCTGTAGGAGAGCCTTCTAGATTATCCCTTTAAAAAGCCACTCTCAGCTAGGGGTGTCAATGGATAATCGAAAAATCGAATCCGAATTCAAATTCGTATTTGAATAATCTGATATTATCCAAATTTTTTGGATACAGATTCGAATTTGGATAACATTTTATCTATTTGAAGGGGATATATCCTTCGATAATATCCTATCCATTACATTTTATAAATATAATAATTATATTTCTCATAATAATTTTATATTTATTATTATATAAATATAATAAATTATAAAAAACAGATTGTATTATATTTACTGTATATTATTATTGTGATTTAGGTTGTAACCAGTAGAGAAAGAACAGAGAGAAAAGAAGAGAAATAGAAATGGAGGAAAAAGGTGGAGAAAGAGATTACGGTTAGAGAGAGAAGAAGTGGGAAAGAGGAGAGGTTGAATAGTTATCCAATCTCTCTCACTCACATGTATATATATATATATAAGGGGAAAAACCCTAACTCCCACAACTAATTAAACAAAAGGAACTACCCACGTGGGACGCAGCCCACTTATTACACCCATGTGGGTGCAATATATAAACTCCAACAATTATTATATAAATATAATAATCTATTATATATCCGATTTATAAGACAAATCGGATATTATCGGATATCTGATAAGTTAATTGAATTCGAATTCGAATATTGATTCAGAATATCCATCTGGATGTCAAATCGAATTCAGCTATCGGATTTTTTTCAGATTCGGGATTTGGATAATTTAATATTTGATTCGAATAATATACGTTGACAGCCCTACTCACAGCATCTATATAAATTCTAGATGCCAATACTGCCCCTCCAAAGCATCAGGCAAGGAAAATGGAGGCTTGTGGATCAAGGATATAGCTGATAGTTGTATTATTCCCTTCTCTTAAAATAATTTTTTGATTGATAGAATAATAATTGCAAAGTCACAACCAAATTTACATCTTGCTTCTTTTAGTATATCAAGCCATTAGATCATCTTGTAAATCAAACAATTAAAACAAAAGCTACCCATGAATGCGTGTATCAGTCAACCCAGAGAATCCACTTATGCAACAGTCTAACAAGAGAACCCTAGATGCAAGAAAGTAGATGAATGATCACAAGACAGTTCCTGCCAAAGGCTAAGGATTGAAGCACATGTCAGCCAACCCAGAAATCCACAATATGTTCTACTGTGTAACTGGGGCACTCTGTTTTCAGAAATAAAAAAAGGTTGTGCCAACCGCAAATTGACAAGGACAACAAGACAAAATCGTAGTTTCTTATAACACTTGCTTAATCCAAGGTCAATATAGAATGTCATGTTGAATGCTAACTTAGCACTATTGCTTTCCATGTCTACCTGATAAGCAAGTTACTAAACTTTGACTTCTCCTAAACTTTGCTTAGTTAAAATTCAGAATTAATTTCAGGAAGTTTATTTCGACATGGAGAAGTTTTGCAAAACTTCACTAACTTAGAAAAGTTCGGCGACCTGATATATGCACACATTTGTAATATTAATGAGAAACATAATACTACAACGAAAAATGGTTTTTACCGAAGAACAACTTGGAATAAGCAACGCAATGAACGTTTGATCTTGATTCAACCCCTACAAGTTGTTTTTACTCATAAACCCTGAATGGAGTGAACATTTTTTTTTTTACCTAGGAACCTCCCAAAATCATAGCAAATCTTGAAAAATGGGGATAATGGTGTTTTTAAACACTTCTTATTTGAGTGAAGTTTTAGTCATGAACAGTAAAACTCACTGACATATTACAGGTGAACTTCACTTCGCCAGATTATAAATCAACAAATTCATGAAATTTTTTGGCTAATGCTGATAAAAACATAAAAAGGTCAGTGGGAAAAGGAAAACTGATTATCATGATATTTTTTGGATAAGTAAATTATCCCAGAAACGTGATCATTATGACCAAATAACTTCTAGTCATACATATTTGAACATCTTTGACGGGATTTGACCACATCAAAGAGCCCTTTTGGGGCAACCACAGGTACCATAATACCTTCTGACCTTGACAAGAATGGAATGCAAGCAGCATGTCCAGAAGTGCTTTTAATCCCACTAGTCATTAAACATATGTGTTTGCAATCATTCTACTCGATTTGACATGGGTCTCAGAATTATTTGTAAGCTTTCAATTTTCATGACCTCCTTAGTCTGATGTTGGTTTCTGGCTTTTTTGAGTTGCTTTCCATTTCAAAGCATGGCAACTTCATCCCGAAAGGAAAGTCTAAGGTGCCTGTATGGTAGACCATAAGGGAAATCTGCTAATATCATAGCATTAAGCTCTGCTGTGCACACACTTGGGGGTGGACCCGCAATTAAGGCCCCAACTACAAGATCTTCAATGCCAATAGCAGACTAAATTAAATTTACTACTACCTTTTTGACAGACAGAAAATAGTATGGCATGTGTCTTCCCAGAGAAATCCATAAAATGGGATGATTATGATTATCAAGTTAGTGACCTTTTGGTGTAGGATATATTCTCAGTGGGACCCGTTGAACAGAAGGATCACCCACCTTGCCTGTGCAGCATGTGTAATCGTACCTTGTTGGAATATAAATACGTGGTCTACACCCAAGAGGTACGTCTGAAAAGTCATAATTTTTATAGATTTTGAAATTATGAGGTTGTTAGCTATATGTACCTCATTCTTCATGGTCGCAGATTCTTTAGCCGCAGCCCAAGCACTGTTTATCAATAAGACCAAGGAGGAATCAAGCTCCTTTGCCTTGGCCAGGCTTTTGATCTTTTCGCACGCCACATCTAGTGAAGGAGAGTTGAGGATATCATCAAACTTTGCTTGAGCAGCATCTAGCATCTCTGTGTTCTCCACTGTGTTATCATAAGTATAGACTGCAGAGAGGCATCTAGCTCCAAGCCGGGCGATCGCTGTCCACACAAAGAGAATGGTCCCATAAGCCAGTCATATGTGGAGCAATTCTACACAAAGGTTGTGCTAATACGCAATCCTTTTTCTTAGGTGGTAGCGAGAATCATACCACTAGGCTAATAATCAGTTATTGTAAAAGCAGCACACAAGGGAACTTTTATTTTTCAAAGTATTCCGGTATATCCATCAATATTGATACAACCACTTTCTAGATTAGATATCAAATTTTAAGATGCAAGCAGTCACCACCATGATGCATAAAGTGCATTGTAATACCCTGAATTTTCATTTAGGGGTGTTATTGTGAATTGTTTATACAAGAGTAATTTTGGATATTTTAATATTTTTGTATGCCTAATTATCATAATTTTTAACCATAAGAATCATACTTAGAACTTAGAACTAAAATTTTTGGACTTTAGGGCTTAATTAAGATAATTGGATAATTATGGCCTTGACTGCAATAACTAACAGTTCGTGCCTTCTTTAATAATTCCACTTTCTATATTTAGACTATTATAGACCCTAGAGAGTATTGGTGCTGTGGTACACCTATTGGAGATCATAGTAAATGTACGTAGGCAGGCTTACATATTGGATACTTATGGCACTTGTGCAATTATTAGAAAAAAAGATTCTTTCATAATAAATATTTAATAATTCCACTTTATGTATTTAGATTATTATAGACCCTAGAGAGTATTGTTATCATATACGTATTCCTATATGTATTTCTATGTACATCTCATGTATAACCCCTTGAGGGTATTTTTGTCTTTTTGTATTCTCCTTTACATAAATAAGAATTATGGAGTCATTGTGACAAAAAGCACAATAGACATCCTTTATTCTCTCTTCTATCATCTCTATTCTCTCTTCTCTAAAACCTAAACCTAACCCTAATTTCTTGAATTCAACTTGGTATCAGAGCCCTATTGAAGATTTTTTAAGAGAATTCGAACTAGGGTGCAACCAGCAGATGATGACGTCATCAGAGTTGTACGGCTGACGTCATCACCCGTACAGACAGGGTACTCCTCTCACCCTGAAACTCTAGGGTTTAATAGATCTTGATTTTTAGATGTTTTTGGTGATTTTTTGAGAATTTTTGGAGTACATCTGATTGGTCTTTTGCTCAATATTCCAAAAAAATCGGGAAAAATTATTTTTCAAACCAGCTCCTTTTTGGAACCCTTCTCAGCTTTTTTCCTTGGTTTTTTTTCCATCGATTTGGTCATCTACTATCATACCTACATGCTCATACTCTTTTTTTTTCCAAACCATTGAGTATTGAAGGTGTTGTGAGGGTTTTTTCACACCCTAGTTACCGCCGGCGACGTTATCAAGTCCTATAGGACTTTCGGTTGGGCTCCAAACTTTCCCAACTTGACCTCAAACCTCCACAAATGCCTTCTAATGGCTCTAGGATGCTTTTATTCATCCTTATGGTGTTGCTCCCTATCCATAATCCTATTTTTTTGATGTTCGGAGGTCTATATGGGTGTTCCTTGCTCACCGGCTCTCATTAGGAATCTGTTTTTCACTCTTGGAAACTCTTTTTGGGTATTGTAGGCTTTGTTCTTGCCCCTTTCACCTATTTGCTTCCTTGTTATGGCAAATCCACCTCCCTCAGGCACTCCATCTCCCTCGGATACTCCCTCAATCTCAGTTGTTAACACAGACTCCTCTTCCAGAGGCACTGGAGGACCTATGATGCAACAAGTGATGTATGAGAACCCCGGGTTGCAGATTACATCAGTTAAACTCAATGGCACTAATTATCTGGAGTGGGCTAGAGCAGCACGTTTGTTTATTGGAGGCCGTGGGAAGATGGGACACTGCACGGGACGAACAAAAGAGCCTAAGGAAAATGATCCCATGTTTGATCAATGGGAAACTGAGAACCTTTCGGTTCAATCTTGGTTGGTCAACTCCATGGAGCCTCACATTAGTCGTGGTTTCCTTTTCATGCGTACAACCCAAGATATGTGAAAAACCGCCAAGAAGACCTACTCACAGCAGCAGAACACAACACTGGTAGAGCATACCAGTTGAAGCAGAGCATCTCTCGTCTTCGCCAGGGTGACAAGTCCCTCTCTGATTATTTTGCGACACTTCAGAGTATGTGGGAGGAGTTAGACTATTACTATTCATACCACCCTCCTACTCTAGACGAGGTAGTCATCTACCAGAAGCACCTTGATGAAGGCAGGATATTCGAGTTCCTTTCTGGACTCAACTCCTCTTATGAGTTGGCTAGGGTTCAGATCCTCAGCAGCCGTACTCCTTTGCCCTCTCTCAGCGAGGTTTATTTATATATGCAAAGTGAGGAGAGTCGCCGACTATACTCCCAGGATGAGTCTCCAGTTCACGAGCGATCAGCGCTTGTCGCCTCATCGCCTATGCAGACTCATGCCCCTCATGCTCTTGCATCCGCTTCACAGCCTCAGCAGACTCAAGGGAGTCGACCCCCTCAGTTCTCTACTCCCTCAGCTAGCCGACCTTCGTCCTCCAAGGAGAGGCCCAAGTGTGACTTCTGTGGTCACCTGGGCATGTGAGAGCAACTTGTTGGAAGTTGCATGGTCGCCCTCAGTCGTCTGCTCCTCGCTCTAGTCAGTCCAGCTCTTCTGGTGCCCATTCAGCTAGTATGGATACCTCCACACCATCTCCAGGCCAGTCTCACCAGAGTTCTTCCTCACAGGCATCTGCTGGTCCTTTGGCTGCATCTGAGCTTGCAGGGCTTCGACGCTTGCTCTCTCAACTGGATGGTCTTACTGCCACATCCTCCTTTGCTCAGTCAGGTATCATCATATCTGCCCATCATGTGTCCAGTTCCGCTCCCAGTCCTACATGGATCATTGATTCAGGGGCTTCGGAACACATGACGGGTATGTCTTCTTTATTTTCTAGCTATTCCATTTGTTCTGGCCGAGATAAGGTTAGAACTGCAGATGGCACTTTAACTTCTATATCTGGGAAAGGGGATGTTCTTCCCTCTCCTCAACTGCCACTTGCATCTGTTTTACATGTCCCCAATTTCACATCTAACCTATTATCTGTTGGCGCTCTTACTAAATCTTTGAATTGCAGTGTGACTTTCTTTCCTTCATACTGTGTCTTTCAGGACCTCGAGACGAGGAGACGATTGGCACAGGACATGAAGCTGATGGACTCTACCTTCTTGATGGACGGCCTTCTGAGCTCACAGCATTGCAGTCTTCTAGTAGTAGTAGGAGTAGAATAGCTTCTGTGTTTATGTTGGCATGCCCGTCTGGGGCATGTCTCTTTTCAGTACCTCAAACTGTTATTTCCCACTTTATTTACTTCTGTCTTGTTATCTGACTTGCATTGTGAGACATGTGAGCTCTCGAAACATTGTCGATCTACTTATCCTTCAAGAGGTAATCGAACTTCTGTTTCCTTTGATCTCGTGCATTCTGATGTGTAGGGGTCCTTCTCCTGTGATTTCTATTTTTGGCTTCCGCTACTTTGTTACTTTTGTTGATGACTATTCTCGATGTACATGGGTTTATCTTATGAAAACCAAAGATGAGGTTCATGCCATCTTTAAGGTTTTTCATAAGATGATCCTTACTCAGTATGGTGTCTCCATCAAGGTCCTTCGTTCTGACCAGGGTGGCGAGTATATATATGGGGGGCTCCAGCAATACTTTTTAGACCACGGGATTTGTCACCAAAACTCTTGCAGTTACACCCCTCAACAAAATGGTGTAGCTGAAAGAAAGATACGACATCTGACTGAGGTGGCTCGATCTCTTCTGATCAGCTCCAAAGTCCCAAAATCCTATTGGTCGGATGCAGTTTTAACTGCTGCTTATTTGACTAACAGAATGCATTCTCGTGTTCTCAACTTCAAGTCTCCCCTACAGGTTCTTACCCTGATGCTTCCTTACTCACAATCCCTCATCGTATCTTTGGGTGTGTATGCTATGTACACATCCTTGGTCCTCATCGTACCAAACTTGATCCCAAAGCACTTAAATGTGTATTTCTGGGTTACTCTCCTTCCCATAAAGGGTACAAGTGTTATCATCCTTCCACAGGAAAGAAGTTTGTGTCCATGGATGTTACTTTTAGAGAGGATCTACCTTTTTTCTCCACCTCTCTTAAGAAGGAGACTAGTAGTGAAGAGAGGTGTGAAGATGTTCCTCTTCCTACTATATTACTCTCTCCTCCCTATCTTGAGAGGTCTCACACTACTCTACCTGCTACTGAGGCTGACAGCACTCCTGTTGCTCAAAAGGAGCTCATCGTCTATCGCAGAAGGAAAAAAGTCACAGCTGATCCTGTACTAGTGGTACCATCCTCGGATCGAGGTAATTCTCCTTCTCTCTCTATACCTATCATCTTTTCTTCTACTGATACTTATGATCTTCCAATTGCTTTGAGAAAAGGAGTCAGAAGCTGCACTCAGCATCCTCTGAGTCACTTTGTCTCCTATGATGCCTTGTCCCCCTCCTATAAAGCCTTTGTCACGTCCCTTTCCACTATTCCTATACCATCTTCAGTGGCAGAAGGACTGGCTCAACCAAGATGGAAAGCGGCTATGATAGAGGAAATGAGAGCTCTGGACAAGAATAGGACATGGGAGCTTGTTGATTTGCCAAGAGGCAAGAAACCTGTGGGTTGCAGATGGGTATTCAGAGTCAAGTACAAGGCAGACGGGTCATTTGAGAAGTACGAGGCGAGATTAGTAGCCAAGGGGTACACCCAGACCTATGGGATTGACTATGTGGAGACCTTTGCACCTGTGGCAAAGATGAACTCCATCAGGGTGTTGTTGTCATTGGCAGCAAACCAAGAGTGGCTTTTGCATCAGCTGAACGTGAAGAATGCTTTTCTTTATAGGGACCTACATGAAGAAGTGTACATGGTTCCTCCTGGATTCACTCCACCGGGAAATAATAGTAAGGTGTGTCGACTGAAGAAAGCCCTATATGGCTTAAACAATCTCCAAGGGCATGGTTCGAGAGATTTACCCTAGCTGTGAAGTAGCTAGGTTATACTCAAAGTCAGGCCGATCACGCCCTCTTTGTGAAGCATCAAGGGAAGAACACTACTGCCCTTATTGTTTATGTTGATGGCATCATTCTCACAGGGAATGATGCAGAAGAGGTGGATAAGCTGAAGCGTCAGTTAGCAGATGAATTTGAAACCAAAGATCTAGGACCTCTCAAGTACTTCCTAGGCATCGAAGTTGCAAGATCTAGTCAGGGGATCTTCATCTCTCAGAGGAAGTATGTCTTAGATTTGTTGCAAGACTCAGGCAGGTTGGGTACCAAACCAGTGGATACTCCTATAGAGCAGAATCACCAGTTAGCAAATGCCAGTGGTGAGCTACTACAGGATGCAGGGAGCTTTCAAAGACTAGTTGGGCGTTTGATCTATCTCTCTCTGACTCGACCCGACATTGCCTATGCAGTGAGTGTGATCAGTCAGTATATGCACTCACCCAGAGGTGTTCATCTAGAGGCAGCACATCGGATCTTGAGATATCTCAAGTCAGCTCCTGGTAGAGGTCTTCTGTTTGAGAAGAATGGCCACATGAGTGTAGAGGCGTATACCGATGCAGATTGGGCAGGAGCCAAAGATGATTGGAAATCTACTTCTGGATATTGCACCTTTGTTGGAGGCAATTTGGTCACTTAGAGAAGCAAGAAACAGCCAGTAGTCGCCAGATCTAGTGCAGAAGCCAAATTTAAAGCAATGGCTCATGGTTTGTGTGAGATGCTATGGTTGAAAGTGTTGGTTGCTGATCTTGGTTTCCCCGTCTCAAGGTCTGTGAGCTTGTACTGTGACAACAAGGCCGCCATCAGCATTGCTCACAATCCTATTCAGCATGATCGTGCCAAACATATTGAGGTGGATCGACATTTCATTAGAGAGAAGATTGTCTCTGGGGCAATGTGCACCCCATTTGTGAAGACTAATGAGCAGGTTGCAGATGTTTTCACAAAAGGAGTTCCCAGCTGGCAACTCCATAAGTGTTTATGCAAGTTGGGCATGAGAGATATCTATGCACCAACTTGAGGGGGAGTGTTATCCTATACGTATTTCTATGTACATCTCATGTATAACCCCTTGAGGGTATTTTTGTCTTTTTGTATTCTCCTTTACATAAATAAGAATTATGGAGTCATTGTAACAAAAAGCACAATAGACATCATTTCTTCTCTCTTCTATCATCTCTATTCTCTCTTCTCTCCTCTCTAAAACCTAAACCTAACCCTAATTTCTTGAATTCAACTAGTATTTGGTGTTGTGGTACACCTCTTGGAGATCATAGTAAATGTACGTAGGCTTACATATTGGATACTTATGGCACTTGTGTAATTATTAGAAAAAAAAAGATTCTTTGATAATAAATATTATTTAATTATTTTTGTGCCACCTAAGCCTATTGAGGTAACACGTTTTATTCCCAATTGTATATTAGATATTTTACAAAAAAAAGATAAATTTTGAATTCAAATGAAGATATTTTTGGAAAAAAAAATAATTTCATGGAAATAGTGTGGGTAGTGGACACCAATGAAGCTATATGGCCATGCAAATTTTCCATTTCAAGAGAATCCTTAAATCCTATATGATTGGAAATCAATCATTTTAAAGAGATGGAAACTTTCCTTGTTATTGGAACTAGAGTAGGAAATCCCATTAAATTGAAAACTTGAGAATATCTCTTTGATTCATAATATGGACCATTTTTTTTTTTTTGGGTAAGTATAAACTTTATTAAGAGGGAAAAGGCTAGGATAAGCCTAAAGGAGGCTATCAGCCATCAAAACAAGCAAGAAAGCCGGAAACACCCAACACAAACACGAAAAGCTGAAAAAAAATTACATCTGGTCTCTAAAGCAAAGACAATCCCACCTACAAATGAAATCATCAAAAAAGAGCCCTCGGCATTCAGGGAATGCTTTAAACCAAAAAAATAAAGCTTTGATGTTGATGATAATCTTGTCCAGCCCCTCCTCCTTTCCTTCGAACACTCTCCAAATCCCCCAACAGATTGCCAAGGGAAGGAGACGCCAAAGAAGCTTCCCTCTAATTGAGAAAGCCGAAGTGTGCCAACTATGTAGAAGATCCAAGATTGACTGTGGAAGAACCCATTGCATTTCAAAATCTCGAAGAAAGGCCATCCAGATCGCCCTGGCTACATCACAATGAACTAGAAGGTGATTGACTGTCTCTCCATTTCTCTTGCACATCGAACAAAAATCCACGATAATGACCTTCCGGGATCTCAAATGATCAATAGTGAGGATCGTGTCCAAAGCCGCAGTCCACACAAAGCGATCAGGAAAAATGGGAAATGAAGAAGACAATAGGTCACTATAGAATGCACTTACCGAAAAATTACCATCTTTCGAATTCGCCCAAATACGCCTATCTTCAACACGAGGATGCTGACCATAAGGCTCTAGACGAAGCAATAATCGAGACACATCTTCAATTTCCCAATCATTGAGCCTTCTCCTGAATCCCAGATTCCAGCCTTCTTCTTCCCCTTCCCGATGTAGACAATCCTGAATAAAACAATTCTTCTTGTCCGAAATATCGAAGAGGTCAGGAAAGTCTACCTTAAGGGGAGCTTCACCACACCACCAGTCTTCCCAAAACCTCACCCTATTACCAAAGCTCACCTTGAATTTAACACCTTTCAAAAATTTACTAATCCTCTTCATAATGCCCCTCCAAACGCTGCATCCGTAACTAGAGTTAACTTCCTTGCCAACCCACCCGTACTCAGTAACCCCGTATTTTCCTGCCATAGCAACTCTCCAAAGACTATTAGTTTCTCCCCTGAACCTCCACAACCATTTACCGAACAAAGCTTCATTTAGAGCTACTAATCTCCTGATACCAAGACCACCTTGAGCTTTCGAGGTGCACACAGTTTTCCAATCCACCAAATGAAATTTATTCTTCTCCTTGTCACTCCAAAGAAAGTCCCTCATTAACTTCTCGAGAACCCCAGCAATACGCTTCGGAATAGAAAAGAGAGAGAGGTAATAAATGGGTAGGCTAGAAAGGTAATGCTTTATCAACACTAGCTTGCCTCCCTTGGAGAGAAATCTAGTCTTCCAAGATTTCAACCTTCCTTGGACTCTTTCAACTACCGGATTCCAAATATCCTTAGAAGAGTAATTAGCTCCCAAGGGTAAACCTAAATACTGTGTGGGAAAACTTGCCGGCCTACACCCCCAGGGTAATAGCTAGATCAGTAAAGTGCTCCACCTCTCCCACACTGAAAACCTTACTCTTCCCCAAGTTGACTCAGAGTCCTGATACAGCCTCAAAACAACAAAGTAGCCCTCTCAGGAACTCCGCTTGGTTCTTCTCCGCTCCAATAAAGACCAACGTATCATCAGCAAACTGAAGGTGAGAGATAGCTAGGACCCCTGCACCAATCTCAAAACCCGAGATCTCCCCTTCTTCATCAGCTTTGGAAATCATTCTACCCAAAGCCTCCACCACCACTATGAAGAGATAGGGTGATAAAGGATTCCCTTGCCTGAGTCCTCGTGAGCTACGAAAGTAACCTGCCGGGGATCCATTCACCATAATAGAAAAGGAAGCTGAGGATATGCAGTTGTCCACCCACCGTCTCCACTTTTGGCCGAAGCCTAATCCATCTAACATGTAGTCCAAAAAACTCCAACTGATGTAATCATACGCCTTTTCCATATCGATTTTACACACTAGCCCAGGGATTCCTGCTTTGATTCTGGAGTCGATACTTTCATTGGCTAAAAGAACTCCGTCCAAAATCTGCCTCCCCTTCACAAAGGCTCCTTGAGACATTGAGATCACCTGATTTAAGACCCTGCTAATTCTCGAGGCGAGTGCTTTAGCCAGTATCTTGTACACACTCCCTACCAAACTGATAGGGCGAAGATCAGAGATGTGAGTAGCCCCTTGTTTCTTGGGAATCAACACCACAAGTACTATTGGATGTGTAATCCAGATAGTTATCCTCTTGGAATTCCTCCACCACCTTCATGTAATCCAGATAATATGGACCATTTTTCCCATCTAAATTAACAGAAACCTATATTTTTTTTATTAAATCTAAATTAATAACGTTTAGAAAGCTATATTTCAGGGATTTCGGTATTCACCGAAATTTCGACGTTTCGGCCGAAATTTAAAACCTTGAAAAGATATGATATATTCTCAAAACAATTCATAGATGTAATGAATAAGCTTTTTTCTCTAATTATTTCGTTTACTTTTAAATTAAACTTACAGATTAATAGTTTTGTAGTGCTTAATTGTAGAATTGAATTGTTGTATTTGATTCATCAATTTTTTCTTCATTCCACCAACTTGAAATTTTCTCAATATAGGTGCGCTATTATTTATGGATATTTCTCTGTTTTTTTTTTTATTATAAGTTATGGGCATTTCTCTTGGTTTAGCAACTTGTACCTTAAACATGCTATTATTCATGTTGTAATTGATATATTTGGTTATTCATGTTAAAAGCTTTGAATACTCAAGCATGTCATTGATTCATGTTGTAATTTCTTTTTTGGCCGAAAGGTTGGTAATTTGTAGGTTTGTAAAAATGTTTGAACCACATACTAATACTACTCCTAATGTTACATCTGCACCTTCTCTTGGTATTGTTGGACCTAGTGATGAACCAATAAGTACAAATGTTGTTCCTAGAGAACCAGAAAGTTATATGGATATGTCATCTCAAGAACCTAAAGGTCGAAAAAGAGATCCAAAGTGTGGTTAGACTTTGAAGAAAACAAGATGGGGGATTATAGTATTAAAGCTATTTGCTTGCATTGTAAGAAGTCATTTGATGGTTTTTGTAAAAAAAAGGACTACCCATTTGGTGAATCATACAAAAACTTGTGTTAGGAAGACACATAAAAATATTAGTCAACAACTTTTGGCTGTTAACAAGTCTGCTAACGAGCGTGCTAAGTTGGGAAGCATGATCCACAAAGAACTCGGATGGATTTTGCTCGGATGAGCGCAAAACATGATTTTTTTTATAAGTATAAATATCATTAAAAAGGCAAAAGCCAAACTATTACAGTAACTACAGCTTAGGAGGTCGAGATGACCTAAGAAGACTACATCAAAGCAAAAAACGCAACACTAAAGCTAAGGGAAAATACAAATAGTTAAGAATCTCTCGAGCATAGAAGGTCCCAACTGAAGATGAAATCATCGAAGAAAAGCCCTCTACACTTCGGAAAAATGTTAGACCACAAAAACAAAATCCCCTTAATGGAAAGGAGGATAGATGCCAAATATTCACTCTTGCCTTCGAGAACTCTCTGATTTCTCTGCTCCCAAAGACCCCACACAATCGTGTAAGGTAGCATCCACCACAGAATACGCCCTCTAGATGAGAATGCATGAACATTCCAACTAAGAAGGAAGTTCATTAAAGAGCTCGGCATCACCCATTTCATCCCAAACTTTGAGAAAAAGCAAGATGAAACCTCCCTAGCTAAATCACAATGTAACAATATGTGATTAAATGCTTTCCCAAGGTGTATGCACATCGAGCAGTAATCTATAACAATGATCCCTCTAGCTCTCAAATGATCCACTGTCAAGATTTTCTCCAATGCCTCCCATAGAAAGAACGCAACCTTAGTCGGGATTTTGGATCTCTAGACCAATGAGATGGGGAATCTAACACCAACAGAACAATGTAACGCCTCATACAAGGAGCTAATCGAAAACCTACCCTCCTTAGTCCAAATCCATAATCGTTTATCATGATTCGCAGGTACCAAATGAACATCCTGCAAACGGTCTAGTAGGCTAGCAAGGGGCTCAATATCCCAATCATTAAGGCTACGTCTGAATCAGAAATTCCACCCCACTGACTCCCCTTCCCTGGTGAAACACTCCTTGATAAACCAAGACTTCCTCTCGGATAGAAATTAGAGAGCTGGATACTCAACCATAAAAGAAACTTCCCCACACCAAGTATCCTCCCAAAATCTAATTCTGATTCATGATTGCACACCAAATCGAATGCCTCTAGAAAAACCCCCAGAGATCTTCAAGATGCCCCTCCAAACACTGCAACCATACGGGAAACAAGCCACTCCACTTATCCACCCAAATATCATCATCATGTACTTACTCGCAATGACCCTCCTCCAAAGACTGGTAATCTCCTCCCCAAACCTCCATAACCACTTACCCAAGAGAGCTTGATTCATAACTCTAATACTCTTGATCCCCAAACCACCTTTATCCTTCATTTTACAAACATATTTCCAATCCACCAGATGAAATTTGTGGGAATCCACCTTATCATTCCATAGAAAATCCCTTATGAACTTTTCCAAGATTAGACACACTACATGGAACAACGAATAAAGACATAATAAATAGGCAAACTGGAAATGGTGCTTTTGATCAACACCAACCTGCCCCCTTTAGACAAATATTTCGCTTTCCATAAAGCTATTCTCCTCTCGAAGCACTCAATCACAAGATCCCACAAAACCTTGGATCTATAAGCAGCCCCCAACGGAAGACCCAGGTAAGTCACTGGAAACCGCTCAATACTGCATCCCAGAATGCCGGCAAGGATTGAAATGTTCGCCACTCCACCCACCCCATACACCTTGCTCTTCTTCAAGTTGACACGCAACCCTGACACAACTTCAAAACAACACAGAAGACCTCTAAGGAATCTGACGTGGGCAACTGAGGGACCAAGGAACACCAATGTCATATGCGAACTGAAGATGAGAAATAGTCGGAGCTCCCTAACCGGCCACAAAACCCTCCAACTCGCCAATGCTGACAACTCTAGATATCATTCTTCCCAATGCCTCTGCCACTATAATAAATAGAAATGGAGACAACGGGTCTCCTTGTCTCAACCCCCTGGAGCTCTGAAAGTCACCAACAAGGGACCTGTTCACTAAAATTGAAAAAAAGTTGAATTGAAGAATTAGGGTTAGGTTTAGAGAAGAGAGAAGAGAGAAGGAAGAAGAGAGGGAGAAAGGATGTCATGTGCTTAATTCACAATGACCCCATAAATCTTATTTATATAAAGGGTTACATAAAAAAGATAAGTATACCCCTCATAAGAGGTATTTACAAAACTACCCATATACAAGATAAATACGTATTTCTACGTATCTAATAACACTCCCCCTCAAGTTGGCGCATAGATATCTTTTATGCCCAACTTGCATAAACATCTATGAAGTTGCCAACTGGGAACTCCTTTGGTGAAGACATCTGCTACTTGCTCATCTGTCTTCACAAAGAGGGTACAAACCTCCCCAGATACAATCTTCTCCCGAATGAAGTGGCGATCCACTTCAATGTGCTTGGCCCGATCATGTTGCACCAGATTGTGAGCAATGCTGATAGCCGCCTTGTTATCACAGTACAAGCTCATGGGTCCCAAGACTGGAAAGCCAAGTTTAGCCACCAACATCTTCAGCCAGAGTATCTCATATAAGCCATGGGCCATTGCCCTAAATTCTGCCTCTGCACTGGATCTAGCAACTACTAGTTGCTTCTTGCTCCTCCAGGTAACTAGATTGCCTTCTACAAAGTTGCAATAGCCTGAGGTAGATCTCCTGTCAACCTTGGCACCAGCCCAGTCTGCATCAGTATATGACTCTACTCTCACGTGGCCATTCTTCTAAAAAAGGAGGCCTTGGCCAGGGGCAGACTTGAGGTATCTCAATATCCTGTAAGATGCCTTTAAGTGAATCTCCCTAGGAGAATGCATGTACTGACTGATAACACTGACTGCATAGGCAATGTCTGGACCAGTCAAGGAGAGGTAGATCAACCTTCCAACCAATCTCAGAAAGCTCCCCACATCCTGTAAAGGTATACTACTCGAGTTGGCCAACTGGTGATTCTGCTGTATGGGAGTCTCCACTGGCTTAGCTCCCAGCTTGCCAGAGTCCTTCAATAGATCTAGGACGTACTTCCTTTGTGAGATGAAGATCCCTTGGCTGGATCTTGCAACTTCTATGCCAAGAAAGTACTTGAGGAGTCCCAGATCTTTGGTCTCAAACTCGCCTGCTAGATGATCCTTTAACTTGATCACCTCATCTGCATCATTCCCTGTCAGAATGATATCGTCAACATAGACGATGAGGGCCGTAGTGCTCTTCCCTAGGTGCTTCACAAATAATGTGTAATCGGCTTGGCTTTGAGTATATCCCAGCTTCTTCACTGCTAGAGTGAACCTCTGAAACCAAGCTCTGGGGGATTGCTTAAGCCCCATAGAGGGCTTTCCTCAGACGACACACCTTGCTCTTATCCCCTGGGGGAGTGAACCCTGGTGGAGGTTCCATATAGACCTCTTCATGCAGATCACAATGAAGGAACGCAATCTTCACATCCAGCTGATACAAAGGCCATGCTTGGTTTGCTGCTACAGACAACAAAACCCTGATGGAGTTCATCTTTACCACAGGTGCAAAAGTCTCCACATAGTCAATCCTATAGGTCTGAGTGTACCCTTTGGCAACCAGTCTGGCCTTGTACTTCTCTACTGACCCATCGGCCTTGTACTTCACTATGAACACCCATCTGCATCCAACCGGCTTCTTGCCTCTTGGCAAGTCAACAAGCTCCCAAGTTTTGTTCTTATCCAGCGCCTTCATTTCTTCTACCATAGCAGCTTTCCATCTAGGGTGTGCTAACCCTTCTGCCACGGAAGAGGGAGTAGGAATGGTGGAAACTGATGTGATAAAGGTTCTGTATGAAGGTGGCAAGGCATCGTAGGAAACGAAGTTGCTCAAAGGATGTTGAGTACAACTTCTAATGCCTCTTCTAATAGCAATAGGAAGATCATAATCATCAGTAGACAAGGGAATAACAGGTATAGGGAGAGATGGAGGATTACCTGGATCCGAGGAAGGAACCACTGGTCCTGGATCAGCTATGACTGTCGCCCTTCTGCTATAGACTTTGAGCTCCTTCTGAGCTCTAAGAGCACTATCAATCACACTAGCAGTATGAGTGGGTGGAAGCCTCTCAAACTCTAGAGGAGGAGATAGGGATATAGCAGGAAGAGGAACATTCCACCTCTCTTCATTACTACTCTCCCCCTGAAGAGAAGTGGGAGAGAAAAAAGAAAGCTCCTCACGGAATGTGACATCCATGCATACAAACTTCTTCCAGAGGATGGATGGTAACACTTGTACCCTTTATGGGTAGAGGAGTAACCGAGAAAGGCGCACTTTAGTGCTTTGGGATCTAGTTTGGTGCGATGAGGACCAAGGATATGTACATAATATACACACCCAAAGATGCGAGGAGGAACAGAGAAAAGAGGAGAATCAGGGGAAAGAACCTAAAGAGGAGATTTAAAATTGAGAACACGAGAGGGTATTCTGTTACTCAAGTAGGCAGCCGTCAACACAGCATCTGACCAATAGGTCTTGGGGACATGAGAGCCAATCAAAAGAGATCTAGCTATCTCAGTCAAATGTCGCATTTTTCTCTCAGCTACACCATTCTGTTGAGGGGTGTAGCTGCAAGAATTTTGATGACAAATCCCATGGTCAAGAAGGTAGTGTTGAAGCCCCACAAACATGTATTCTCCACCTTAGTCAGTACGAAGACCCTTGATGGAGACACCATACTGGGTTTGGATCATCTTATGAAAACCCTGAAAGATGGAATAAGCTTCATCTTTGGTTTTCATGAGATAAACACATGTACACCTAGAATGATCATCAACAAAGGAAATGAAGTAGTTGGGGAAGGCCCCCATACATCAAAATGCACAATATCAAAACAAGTAGAACTTCGATTACCTCTGGGGGATAAGTGGATCTACCATAGTTTAAAGTTTCGGCCGAAACCGAAACGTTTCGGTTTCGGTACATGCTGATACAAGATATGGGTTTGTATCGGAAAACTCAAAGTTTCGGCTCAGTTTCGGTAGTTTCAGACCAAAACTACCGAAACTCTTTCATTTGGTTTCACCAAGTTTCGGATCGAAACCACCGAAACTTCCGAAACTACTACCGAAACTCTTTCATTATGGTTTCACCAAGTTTCGGACCGAAACCACCGAAACTGCCGAAACGTTTCGATTTTGCCCGCGACCGAAACCGAAACGAAACCAACGACTTTGAACCATGGGATCTACAATGCTTGGAGAGCTCACAGGTCTCACAGTGTAAAGCAGAAAAAGAAACAGAAGTAAACAAACTAGGAAATCAAAGTTTCAAATACTGAAAAGAGACGTGCCCCAGCCGGGCATGCCAGTTCAAGACAACATCTATCCTACTACTACTACTACTAGCAGAAGACTGTAGTGCTGTGGGCTCTGAAAGGTGTCCATCCAGACGGTAGAGGCCATTAGCTTCATGTCCAGTGCCAATCATCCTCCTCGTCTCGAGGTCTTTAAAGACACAAAAAGTAGGAGAAAAGGTGACACTATAGTTTAGGGTTTTTGTCAAAAGCACTAACAAAAAGTAGATTAGAAGTAAATCTGAGAACATGCAAAACAGATGTAAGAAGCAATTGAGGAGAGGGAAGGATATTCCCTTTCTCAAACACAGAAGATAAGGTGCCATCAATTGTTCTCACCTTGTCTCGGCCAGAACAGATAGAATAACTGAAAAATAAAGAAGACAAGCCCGTCATGTGTTCCGAAGCCCTGAATCGATGATCCAAGTGGGGCTGGATGATGGGAGAGAGACATGATGAGCAGGTCTAGTGTTACCTGACTGGGCAAAGGAGGTGGATGATGTGGCAGAAGGACCATCAAGCTGTTGAAGCAGTCGTCAAAGGCCTGCATACTCTGTGGCTGAAAACCCACTAGAAGGAGCTGAAGGAAGAGGGCTGCCAGAGACTGTCCCGGTGTAGGAACAGAAGTATCCGCACTGACTATATGAGCACTGGATGAGGCTGGCTGGCTAGAACGCCCATGCAGCTTCCAACATTTCGCACGCACATGCCCTAACTTGCCGCAGAAATCACACTTGGGCCTCTCTCTAGTCAAAAACTTCTCAGAAGAAGGTCCAGTAGGAGCATAAGATGGCTCTGAGATAGTCGGATAAGATGGGCCCCTTGAAGACTGTTGTAACTGTTGAGGCTGATAAGCAGGAGAAGCTGCTAGCACTGATCACTCTGGAAGGGGATGCTCGCTCTGAAGAGAGATCCGCCTACTCTCCTCACTCTGAAGATAGGCGTGCACCTCACTGAGAGAGGGAAGATCCATCCTACTACTCAAGATCTGAACACGAGCAAGCTCATAAGACGGATTGAGCCCAGCAAGGAAGTCGAAGATCCGACCCTCCTCTATATAACGACGAAAGGGAGCAATCTCTGATGGATTAAGAGGCTGATACGAGTAGTAATGATCAAGCTCCTGCCACAAGGTACAAAGAGCAGTATAGTACTGAGAGAAGGGCCCCTGTCGAAAGTGGAAGATAGTCTGTCGCAACTGAAATGCCCGGCCTGTGTTCTGCTGCTGTGAGTAAGTCTTCTCAGTGATCTCCCAAACCTCTTGCGCTGTGCGCATGAATAAGAAACTCTCGCTGATATCAGGCTCCATAGAGTTGAGGAGCCATGACATGGCAGTCAGATCATCTGTCTGCCACTGTCAAAAAGAGGGATCGGTCTTGGAAGGCTCAACTGTATCCCCGGTAGTGTGACCGAGCTTCCCACAGCCTCCAATAAACAACCGTGCTGCCTGAGCCCAACGCAAATAGTTCTTGCCGTTTAACTTCTGTAAGCTAGGGTTCTCATAAGCCAAGTGATGCACCATAGGGCCTCCAACACCAGTGGAGGGAACATCTATGCTCACATCTGACGTTGATGGAGAAGCCAAGGAGGGTGGAGTAACCAAGGGAGTACCCAAGGGAGTAACCAAGGGAGGCGGAGGATCTGCCATGAAGACTAAGTCGATGGAGTGCCGATAAAATACACAAACAGCAAAAAATAAGGCCAAATCAACACGATAGCAACATCACGATGTCACAAACCATCAAGGAACCAATCGACAACATGAGAGAGATCTAGGATCCAAGGAGGGATGTGCTGAAGGTCAAGCCGATGTCAAGAAGGGGCTGAACAACCCAACCGAAAGCTCCAAAATATCCGAATAAGCCACTGATAGTCACATATGACTGAAGAATCCTCCCATATGACCCAAATAATGATGGACGAACTATAGGAAGGCAAAAGGATAGATGCAAGGCTGAAACCGCAGCCCAATTAGCCCTAAAAAGTCATCGGAGGTAATGGGAGGGGAGAAAAATCCTCACAACTCACTCAAATCTTCATGAAATCGAGTGAGATTTGTCCCTTTTGCTTTGAAATATTGTAGAGGGTTAAAATCGAGCAACAAACAGAGCCAAAAAAGGCTTAATAGATCAGGAGATCGAGTAGAACCAAAACCCCAAAAAACAAGCCTGACTGTAAATCACTCAATAAACGCCCAAAAAGATCTCAAAAAAATTCCTAAAAATCACCATAAATCATAAAAAATGAAGATCTACCAGGTTGAAGAGGATTCAGGGACCTCGATTTGCGTGTCCATACGGTTGATGTAGTCAGCCGTACGACCCGATGATGTCAGCCTTAGTCCGGCACTCCTTCGATTGTTCTCCGGCTGTAGATTCCCCTTGTTAGCTCTGATACCAAGTTGAATTGAAGAATTAGGGTTAGGTTTAGATAAGAGAGAAGGAAGAGAGGGAGAAAGGATGTCATGTGCTTAGTTCACAATGACCCCATAAATCTTATTTATATAAAGGGTTACATAAAAAGGACAAGTATGCCCCTCATAAGAGGTATTTACAGAACTACCCCTATACAAGATAAATATGTATTTCTACGTATCTGATAACAAAAAGAAGTGGACGAAACGCATTTTCTAATCCATAACCTCCATTTCTTGCCAAAACCCATAATGAGCATCATAGAATACAGAAACCTCCAATCCATATGGTCGTAAGCCTTCTCCATATCAATCTTGCAGACAATCCCCGGCTCCCCCAATTTTATTCCGAAATCTATATACTCGTTAGCTATAAGGACCCCATCTAGGATTTGTCGGCCCCTTACAAACACCGTACGAATCCAAGCGGCAAGCATTTTGACAATGATCTTGTAAATGCTACTCACCAAACTGATAGGTCTGTAATCAGTAATATCATCAACTCCTTGTTTCTTGGGAATCATGGCTACAAAAGTACTATTGGACGTGTGGTCCAAGTACCCCTCTTCCTGAAATTCTAACACTACTTTCATGAAATTTATCCCAACAATCTCCCCACACTATTTAAAGAACGTTATTATAAAACCATCCGAACCCGGGGCCTTATCTCCAGCCAATTCAGAAATGGAAATAAAAACCTCTCCCTCCTCAAAGGGTCGTTCTATATAAACCTTATCCTCAACACTAATCTGATCAAAAGGTAATCAATCTAACTTTGTACTGTTACCTCCTTCCTTCAACCACCTAACTTGGTATTGCCAAACACGATTATTCGTTCAATATGACTGAGCATCAATATTTTCAAGTGTTCGTGAAGGGTATTAACCTCGTGTATAGGTTCTATTCAAGAAACACAATTTGTACCGATGTCATAACAGTGTACAATGAAATGAAAGATGAGTTGCAAGGGTTCTTTGACCAGTTGTCTTCTAAAGTTAGCCTCACAACAGACCCGTGGACACCTAATTATCAAGAGTTAGGGTATTGTTGTGTAACTTGTCACTACATAGATGATAATTGAAAGTTACATAAAAAGATCATCAGTTATCAAATGATGCCTGCTCCACATACTGAAAATGTCATTAGTGCCGTTACCAAGTCTCAAAGGATGACCTGGAACATTGATAAGAAGTTGTTTATCATAACAGTGGATAATGCTTCTAACAATGATGTTGTGGTGAGTGATCTCAAGGAATGACTCCGTTGCAAAGGAGTATTGATTCTTAACGATGATTTATTTCATTTGAGGTGTAGTGCACAATTAGATTTACAATGTGCGCACTACACCTCAAATGAAATAAATCACCGTTAAGAACCAAAACTCATTTGCAACGGAGCCATTCATTTAGATCCCTCACTATAACATTACTGTTAGAATCATTATCCACTGTTATGGCAAATAACTTCTTATCAATGTTCCAGGTCAACCCTTAAGACTTGATAACGATACTAAGAGTATCTTCAGTATGTGGAGCAGACACTGTTTGATAAGTGACAATCTTCTTATGTAACTTTCAATCATCAATTATATAGTGACAAGTCACACAATAATACCCTAACTCTTGATAATCAGGTGTCAACATGCAAGTTATGAGACTAACTTTAGAAATCAACTAATCAAATAACCCTTACAACCCATCTTTCATCTCATTATATATTTCCATGACATCGGCACGAATTGTGTTTCTTAAATAAAACCTATACATAGGGTTAACACCCTTCATGAAAACTTGAAAATATTGATGCTCAATCATATTGAAAAAACAATATGTTTGGCAATCATCCGAACAAAATTCATCCGAGTTCTTTGTGGATCATACTTCCAATTTCCTAACTTAGCGCTCGTTAGCAGACTTTTTAATAGTCAAAAGTTGTTGACCATATTTATGTGTCATCCTCGCACAAGTTTTTGTATGATTCGCCAAATGGATAATTCTTTTTTTACTAGAACCATCAAATGACTTCTTATATTGCCAGTAAATAACTTTAATACTACCATCCCCCATCTTCTTTTCTTCAAAGTCGAACCACTTTGGATATCTTTTTTCGACCTTTAGATTCTTGGGATGGCATATTCATATAACTTTCTAGCTCTCTAGGAACATCTGTACTCATTGGTTCATCACTAGGTCCAACAATACCAGGAATATTAGGAGAAGGCGCAGATGCAACACTAGGAGCAGTATTAATATATGGTTCAGACATTTTTACAAACCTACAAATTACCAACCATTCGACCAAAAGAGAAAAAGAAATTACAGTAGGAATCAATGACGTGCTTGAGTATTCAAAGCTTTTAACATGAATAACTAAATATATCAATTACAACATGAATCACTAGCATGTTTGAGATACAAGTTGCTAAACCAAGAAATATGCCCATAACTAATAACACGTATATTAAGAAAATTTTAGGCTGGTGGAATGAAGAAAAAATTGATGAATCAAATACAACAATTCAATTCTACAATTAACTACTTCAAATACAATCAAAGGTACTAATCTCCAAGTTTAATTGAAAAGCAAAAGAAATAATTAGAGAAAAAGCTTATTCATTACATCTATGATTTTTTTTGAGAATATATGATATCTTTTAACTAAATTCATAGAGATATTCTACGATAGCAAGCTCAACAGTTGATTCAGTCAACTTGAAGGCCATCAAGTCATTTTTTCTAATCCATGTATGAACCATTCTTTTTTCTTTTAAACAAACTACGTAAGATCATAATCCAAAAATCAACTCATGCTTCAGATGTTAGACTCCAAGTTAAAACCATAGGTTTCTAAACCTATAGTCTCAGCAACAAAAACTTAACAGGTTGCCTAAATCATGGTTTGATATCTCAATTTTGGTGATCGTATCAGCAGTGGCCGATCCCAATCTAGATTGGACTATCCAACTGGATCTCAAGTTGTCTCATCTGAGAAAAGATAGCACCTTATAGCAAATAGCCTGTCTCGGGCAAGACAATCCCGAGATTGTATAACTCAGTTCCTGCCGAGCAGGCATCAGCCGTTCCCTCGAAACATGGCCTAAATGGTTCATTATTCCCATTCTGACCCAAATGCAGGTTCTAAAAAAACAAGACAATAGCAGAGCTCTTCAATATTTTATTGCTCCCAAATTAAGACCCGTTAAACACACACAGGATGACACGTGTAAAAATATTAGAAATAGGGATTACATTGCAGTGAAAGACTAATACAATTAAAACCGTTCTCTGTTGTGGGCACTTCAAAAACTGCATCTGAAACTTAAAAGCACCCATTTACAACTACAATGCCCTTGCTTATTGTCCCTTGCACAAGACGCATCTATTTATTTCCTATTTTTTTCCTCTTTTTTCTTTATCTTTACATGATTACTTCGCAGCCCCTATATCCAGTTGTTCCTTATCCACCACTATTTATAGATCTAAGTGAAAATTCTCCAATGTCGACAGGCTGAAATAGCCTCTCAATTCCATACGACCCCATTTCTCAGCTATAACAAATTCATTCTGTACAAAGGAAGGGCATCCCCAGCTCATCCAAGAATGATTGCTTGTGTGCTATGTGTTCACAAGAACAACCCAAGAAAAGAAAAAAAGTCAGAAGTTTCGATTTTAATGACAAGTACTTTAAACAATCACGAAAAAAATCTAGAACCTAATTAATCAAACGGGGAGCATCGGGGAGGGTTAGGGTTAGCATCCCATAGCTTAAAATACCAGTTGAGAGAGTAAAAGAAAACAAAGAACTGAAATATGGAATTAAAAGCAATATCAACTAAACCAAACATTTAGATGAAAGAAACAGAGATATTATCGAGGGTACAAGTGATGGTATTCTTATTGCTTGGGAAGAAAAGAAAAAGAGAGATGATCGTCGAACCTGAAACCGTCAAGAAAAAAAAACAAGGTTTAAGGCACTAGTGAACTAGAGATAAAGAGAGATAGAGACGAAGGAAGGGAAAGACCGAGGAGAGAATACCTTTTAAGCTTCAATAGAGCACTGAAGCCTTTGGTTGGAGCAGTGGCCCGTCGCCGGATTTGAAGAGGCTCCCACCAACAGTTGGGCGATGAGAAAGAAAGCGAGACGGCCACCAGAGAGAGAGAGATGAGGGTTAGGGTTTTTGAAGAAGAACTCGAACCGTATAACTCAAATAATGAACGAAAACAAGGTTTTTATTTTACCTAATGAAAAGACCAAAATATCCCTGCTTAGTATGCTGTAGAAATCGGATCAAATATTATTGAAGAGGATATTTGTATCATTTTGAATATCGTAAACATATTCAAAATCGAATCCAATTATCCAAAATTTCGAATACAGATTCAAATCGGACTCAAATTTTCGACTATCCATTGACAGCCTATTAAAATAGGGGGATCCTCTCTCTCCTTTTCTCTTCATCATCATGGTGGAAGCTCGTGGTAGATTGTTGGCTAACGCGGTCAATGGAGGTGCGTTGGAAGGCTTTAGAGTGGGTAGAGGAGATTTCTCATTCTCCTATCTTCAGTTTGTTGATGACACTTGTGTTTTTGGGTGCCTCGAGGTCTCAACTGCTATTTTCGAGTGGCATCATTTGTTGTTTTGAAGCTGTTTCAGAGCTTCATATTAACTTGGTAAAGAATAAGGTCTTTGGTGTGGGGAACATGGATGCCATCTTGGGTTGTGCTAGTGTTTTGGGGTATGGGATGGGCAGTCTCACAACATCGTATCTTGGGCTTCCACTAGGTGCGAGTTATAGATATAAATATTTATGGGACCCGATTTTAGAGAGATGTGAGAAGGTCGCATCATTGAAGGCGGTTTATTTATCAAAGGGGAGTAAGCTAGTGTTAATTAAAATCATTCTATCGAGTCTTCCTATCTATTTCCTATCGCTCCTTTCTATTCCTATGGGGGTGTTAAGGAGGCTAGAATGTATGATAAGAGGCTTTCTTTGGAATGATAGGGAGGGCTCATTGAAGATCCCATTGGATAAATTGGAGTTGGTCTATATACTCCAAAATCAAGAGTACTTGGTCTAAATTTTTTGAAATGTATGAGAGTGGCTCTCTTGGGAAAATGGTTATGGCACATTGGGGAGGAGAGATGGAGTTTGTGGAGAAGAGTGATTGTAGAAAAACATGGTAGTTGGTATCTAGGGTGGGGGAGTAGTCTAGATAGATCTCCATATGGGTGTTGAGTTTGGAAAGGCATCATGAACATTCATCCCAAGTTCTCTAGTGGAAGCGCACTTTAATGTGGGTAAAGGGGACAGTCTTTTTTTGTACTTCTTTGTCTTCCTGGTGTCTCTTGGTCTATTCATGGGACGACTCCTCAACCTCCTCTATTTTTGCTTTTTTTTTTCCTCTAATAATGCTTATATTCACAGAGAAAGATTGCTATAACATTGTTATTTCAGTAAAAGCTCTGTTATATCATTGGTTCAAGTTATTTCAGGAGTGTAGGGGGTTGTTTTCACGGACTTTGTTTATAGATCGGAGTTCTTGATGCATAGAGGCGATTAACATCCCTTCCTCTTTTGTCTTTTTTTGTACTTTTTTGTCTTCCTAGTGTCTCTTGGTCTATTTGTGGGAGGGCTCCTCAACCTCCTCTATTTTTGCTTTTTTTTTTCTCTAATAATGCTTATATTCATAGAAAAAAATGGGAGGGGCATTAAAATATAAAGGAAGATAAACACATAACACATGTTAATAAAAAAAGCAAAATATTACATAGTTCTAGATCCTACCATCAGTAGTATGGTTAGAAAGTCACAAATTTTCCCAAGTTTGCTTTGAGAAATCTTAGGGATTTATGATTTCACAAAAGAATACTTTTCACACTCATATCCATTTCCCCATTTCCCATCAAAGACACTTTCTTAGTCGTATAGTTTGCTTTGATAAATATTTGGGATTTATGATTTCAAAGAAGAATTATTTTCACTAATATCTATTTTGCCATTTCCCATCAAAGACACATTTCTTTAGTTGTACAGTTTGATGGGTAAGAGTGGGAGAAGCTTGGAGATGGCATGACATTGGACACATCCTTCAACAGGCAAAAAAACAAATATAACTAAGCTACATACAAAGGACTAAACTCAAGCAAGTCAATTTATTCAGTTTGAGTTGGTCCCGTCACTATAGTGAATAGAGTCAGAAGTATGGCGAGTTAGGAGGCATATTTGGTTGGCACTCATAGTTGACTCCGTTAGAGGTGTCTACGAGAGCTATGATGCACAACTAGCCAAAAATCAAAGATTAGTGTGTTCTTTTGCAAATCAAATCAACAACCATAAAACCATGTCATTCTTTAAGAAGGTAAGAAATTCAGAGCCTTTACAATGCTGATGGAATCTTTAGAAATTACAAGGGAGTGATAGAGGTGGCATGATGGCATCCCGAATCATTCCAAACAAGGATTCATGTGAAGCAAAAAAAGAACTCTAGTAGAATGAATTTTTTAACATCTCTTCAGATCCTCTAATCATGGAAGGAGACTACGAATCAGATAAATGAATGGGTCTCAAAGAAAAATCATGGTCATTGGAAACTTGCTTGCTAAATGATGAGATTAGTAAAATAACAATCTTTTGGATGTATTTTCAGCCGCATTCTTCACGAAGTTAAATGAGACGGTTAGGCCATTTGTTTGAAGGTGTTCCAAGAAATTCTCTGTGGATCAGGGATTCAAAACCCTTTCATTGGCTTTATTTTCGTAATTTTTTTATATTCCTCAAAAAAATATCTATTTATGAAAATAATAAAATACTGAATCATCACAATGCTTAGTTTTCTACAACCTCAATAATAAGTTCTTCAAACCTCAACAAAAATGGCCAAAGATAGAAAAATATTTTTACAACAGACACAAGCAGATGGAGGTAATAACTGGTCACAAGGAAATTGACAATTAATCAAGAGTATTCACTATTGTGACCAAAAGTGTCATATCCCGAGAGGTAGGTGTGAATCTGAACTGAAGTAAGTAATCATGCATCGTTGTTCCGATTAATCTAAAAAACCATTTTTCACTGCACAAAGAACTCATTTGATTACCATCACGATCCTCCAGGCCGTCATTGGTCTCTGAAAGTAGAGTGAGGTGACGGAAAAATTCCCCAGTGAAGTCTTTGCGTCGTCTTGCTACAACCGCATTAATGTCTGTTGGGCTTTGTTCTATCTCTTTGAGAAGTTCAGTGTGTCTTTCCATTTCATCATCAATCTAGAATTCTCACATCATGGTCAAACAAAAACGAACAAATAAATCCTGAAACGAGTATATCAAATCTAAACCCAGCTAGAGAAGAAGGACCGATAAAGTATTCAATTTCCAATTATGAAAAATAAATAAATGAGAAAAAGAATGATACGTGAAACAAAGTTACCTTCTTCACCTTTCTCCCTAATACAATCAGTTTCTGCTTCATAACCGGATCATTTTCAGCTTCGGCCCGTGATCGACACCGGTTGTAGAAGCTCTCTCTGTATTTGTTCCATTCCTCCCTGAACACCAATAGCTTCCTCCAGTCCTTTGAGTGAGGTTTCTCAGTCATAAAGACATCAATAATCTTATCACAAAATTGTGTGATGGTGTACCCTTCAGCAACTTCAACCTCAGCTTGTTCCACTTGGACAGTGCCCATGCTGCTTGCTGGAGGATCTGAATATAGTTTTTTGGAAATACCCATGAACCAAGACATAGGGAACAATTAACAAATCATCAAAAGAACCCCCCAAAAAAAAATCTTAGAAAGCCAAAGCTTTGGCCTTTTCAGGTACCAGAAAAGGAAACGAAACAAAAACACTCACTTTTCTCATATATCCATGAACCAAACAATAACCTAACTTTTCTGGAGATACCCATTACCCAGAATTAACAGAAAACACAACCAAACTTCAAAAAACAAAAATCCAAGAACACTATAAACATAATAATAAGCTAACAACAACCAATACCTCAGTTTTTTCAGATACCCAAAAACCAAACATGAGGAAGAAAGAAAACTCAACCATGAAATAACAAGTACAGAAGTAAGACCAGAAGCAGAGAAACTGTAATACTTACTTGGATAGGAAGAGTGAGAGTGCCCGCTTCTGAGGATGGAGAGTATACTTTCAGGTTTAAAGCTGTGTTCTCTTCTACTTCTTCCTCTTGAGGTAATGGGTTTGGTGGGCATTTTCATACCAGTTGTGCTGATTTCTCCATTTAAAGAAAAGAGAGAATTGTTGAAGAGAGCAGATTTAGTTGAGATGGAAATCTCAAACCCGAAGGTATAACTCATGGCTCCTTTGCAAGCTTTGAGGAGAGTGAGAAGATGAGAACATGTTTGCAAACAGTGATACTGGTCCAGGATATTGATAGAAAGTTAGAAACTATCAAGAGCGAAGTTATGGTGTGTACGACTCTGAATAAGTTCGGTTGAGCTCGTTATTCACACTAGCAAACAGGCAAACTGAAGCACCAGATCGTTTACCCAGTGATCCACAATGCGGATGGGCCATGTCAGAAAGATCATTTGACCTAGTGATCTAAACCTTTGATGTTGAATTTCTTCGTCAAATGAATCTCCGATCATTAAGAGCCCACCATATGATGGGTGCTATAGGTGATCACTTAGTCAAAGTCAATATACAAATTGTAAGGCTTTTTAGAAGGGGTCGGGATCCAGTGACTCGCCTTTCTGCACTCGAAAATCCAACGGTAGTTGATAGTGCTGAGTTGGCATTTACTTTTTACCCAAGTAAATCACCCTTGATTCTCAGAATCCACGTCTGAGAAGACCAGTACGAGTGAAAAAGGCAGTCCCGAACCAATTGCGTTTATAAGAAGTGGGAAAATATGAAGGGTCTGGGTCCCATTACCCACAAAAGTGAACCAAAAAAGTTCACGATTTTTCTCGGCCGTGGATCCCAAGAATCCAACAGCGATTAATAGTACCGATTTTTGCAAAAGTAAAACCACCAGTTAGATTCTCAGGATCCAGGGTCGAGACAAAATGTGAACTTTTTAGGTTCACGTTTGTTGGTCATGGGGACCTGTTCCAAATAAGAAAGTTTTAACCCAAAGGGCAGTTTGGAGGTGAATCTATAGATTGGTAACTCAAGGCACAATTAGAAAATCAACATTCTAAAATTGTCTATTAGACTTAATGCATTTTTAAGTAATTAAATGATTAAAACGGGTTTTTTTTGAAAATATGAATAAAATGAGATGGTAGACTAATTATGCATAAACTGTACATGTGCATGTGAGAGAAGACCCCAGCATGTTACAATACCTAGGTGAACGTGCAGGGCCGGCTCTACCTTAAGGCCACTAAGGCGGAGTCGCCTAAGGCCCCTTCGTGAGAGAAGACCCCCAGCATGTTACAATACATGTGCATGTACCGTAACTTGATTTTTTCTATTTACATGCGGAAATCTCATTCAAATGGTGGTAAATATAAACAGTGCGTAAATTTTGAAATGTGTATGTCAACCTGATTGCCAACCAAATGCAGGAAGATATATAGGGGGTGCACATTTGTTTGCACGCACATTCATTTGTATGTGTAAACCATTATGCACACACTGGTTTACGCACGAACCAAACGCACCACACTTTGCTCAATGTTTCCAATTGCACAACACCTACCCCTAAAGCTGTCCTAACTCAACTTAAAATCAACTATAATTACTATTTTAACATGGGTTTAACATTAGCTGAGGTTTTTCTTTGGCGCAAGTGCCTTACTATAATGGGATCTCCTAAGCAAAAGCTACGAATTTTCTTGCTCAAGAGTTCCTTTTGTGCACGACATGTACCCAAAGAAAAGCCTCAACCCATGTTAAAAAAAAAGTAATGGTAGACTCCTTGATCAACACTTTGCTCGAGAGTACCGGGATGCTAGGAATTTCCATAGAAGCTAATAAAAGAGTCACAAAAGAGTAAGTGTATACTCATTATATGGTGAATTATTCATGATGTAAATTGAATGATTTCTTTTAGCTAGAGAAACGTGTGAATTGGTCGCTCCTTCCAATAATTTGGAATGTAAATTGAATGATTTCTTTTAGCTAGAGAAACGTGTGAATTGGTCGCTCCTTCCAATAATTTGGAAAAATTTGTGAATTTTTAGTATAACCAAAGGGTCGGGCTCCAGTTATCGCCCTAAAATGACAGGCTCCGGTTACAGGGCGCAATATGAGCCACGTGGGACACTCTTAGAGGACAATGACCATATGGTAATTTGGCCAATCCCTAGGTGAACCTACATACCAAAAATCAGCCTGATTAGTGATTTCTAGACGTTGGATCTTTGTACCTCAAATATTGCTCAAATTCTCACAATTGAGATTAACCCATGAAAATAAGTCCAATCCAACGCCTATAAATCACTAATCAGGTAGTTTTTGGTTTGTAGGTCCACTTAGGGATTGGCCAAACATCCATAAGGTCAGAATCCTCTAAGAGTGTGCCATATGGTGTCTTGTATCCAGAGCCTGTCATTTTAGGGCGGTAACTGGAGCCTGAGCCATAGCCGAATTGTTTCTTAATTATTCGTTTGTTATGGTAAAAAAAGAATATTTTATAATACAAATATTTAACATACGTTTTTTTTGGTTTACTAGTGAATAACACACACATGATGGTAGGTTTTTTTTTTTTTAGGAAGAAGCGGCAAAATAAGAAAATTTCAGTCCAAAGGGCAGTTTTGGAAGCTTAACTGTGAGGGGGGAATCTAAAATTGTAGCAAGTCCAGGTAAAGTTAGACAAAAAATTGAAGCTGCCCATGGAAATTAAGTAAAAAAAAAATGAAATGAGGGGCTAAACATGAAAATAAAGGTCCACTTTGCAAGTACCTTCATAGTGCACTAGTAGGTGACACGTGCACGTGCACGTGCCACCGTGCTAGATTGTAGGGCATTTTTGTAATAGATGGCATAATAGGAAAGTTTAAACCAAAAAGACAGTTTTAGAAATATTGGCAAAATAGGGACATCGTCATCGTCATAAGCCTTTTTCCAATGGTATGGGGTCGGCTGACGAATCATGTTCCTCCATTAATCTTGTCTAAAGCCATCTATTTCCGTAAGGCAAGTTTATTAAAATCTCTTTTCAAAACCTCACTCTATGTATGTTTTGGTCTTTCCTTGGCCTTTCAGATCATTTGACTTACACATTTCTCCTCACTAATACTGTCATTGGTATTTGTTGTATATGACCAAACCATCTTAATTAATCAACGACATCCCTTCATTTTATCACATATTAGGGTTACTCCTATATTTGTACCAATGTATTCAGTTCTAATTTTATCTTATCTTTTTTTTTTACCACACATCCATCTCAACATCCTCATATTGACTATACTCAGTTTATGAACACGTTGTTTCTTTGTTGTCCAATATTTTGATTCATAAAGCATTGTCGGTCTATCTACAAAATAAGACAATTTTGAAAATTTAGCAATTGAAGGGGCAATTCCGAAAGATTAATTTGGAGAGGCAAATAGAGAAAATTGTGGCAACTCAAGGGAGAGTTAAAAAAAGCAAAAATTTGAAATTGGAACAATCAAAGCTGCCCACAAGCTCTAGGTACTGGCCTTTTTTACCAGCTCCCATTACAGGACACAATATGAGCCATGTGGCACACTCTTAGAGGAATCTGATCAACCTTATGGATGTTTGGTAAGTGATTTCAAACCTTTGGATCTTTGTACCTCAAATACTGCTCAAATTCCCACAGTTGAGATCAACCCATGAAAATAAGTCCAATCCAACGCCTAGAAATCACTAATCAGGCTGATTTTTGGTTTGTAGGTCCACCTAGGGATTGGCCAAACATCCATACGATCAGAGTCCTCTAAGAGTATGCCACATTGCTCATATTGCGCCATGTCATGGCCTCGATGACTGTACCCTAACATCAAAGTTTTACTCATCCCCATCTTTCCATTTTTCGCTCTCTTCGGTTTCAAATTCTAGGAGTGTTTTGATGGGTAGTTTTTATATTGCTAGGTTTCACCCAATGTTTGAAAACTCGAAATCTCAACTCGACTCGACTCGACTCGACTCGACTCGACTCGAAAGTCTACCGAGTTGAGTTAACTCGAAGACTCGAACTCGACTCGAGTAATATACTAATATTATATACATATATTAATATTAGGGTCAGGATCGGGGGACAACAATTTCATACAACATTTTTGACAACAAAAATTGGCACATGCCAATGTATAAATTAGAAGTCTTGGAATGGGGAGATTTTTGGCGAGGATGGTCCCTGTAGTGAGGAGATCATCTTCACACAAATTCAAATCAATCCGATATTCGTAGATCGGTTTACAAGTTGAAGAATTATGGACCATCTATTCTTATCGATAACTTGAAAACCGCATTTGATGGGGTTAGAAATTTCAGAATGTGCTGATATTTTGTAGGGTTGATCTATATGATGAGGAGATCATCCTCACCAAAAATGAGCTATTGATACATCTTCCGTGTGGGTATGCCATTTTTGTTGTCAAAAATGTTGTATGAAATTGTTGTCCCCCGATCCTGACCTTAATATTAATATATAAATATCATATTTTTATAAGCATAATTTATAAGATTTTGTTGAGTTTGTGTAGACGAGGCGTTCAAGAAACTTAATTATTTTGTGTGTCGATTATAAAACAACGGGCTTGGTGTGGTATTTTTTTACAGATAAACAACACACCAAACCCGTTGTTTATTTGATTCGAGTTTATTTCAAGTCAACTTGAATTTCAGCCGAGTCGAGTCAACTCGGCTGAGTTTGAAGTTGAGTCGACGAGTATTAAAACACTGACTTTCACCATTGGATGGACGCCAGGTTAGAACCGTACAAAGTTTTTGAACCCACGCTCCAGATTGGTTTTGAGTTGTTGAAACTTGGTTGGAAGTCTAAAACTTTAGTTCAAATAATTAATAGATCGTAAATTAAATAAATGTCTTCAAGCGTTAAACAAGTAGAAGAAACGCTTCTTTTCCAAAAATCGGCCCACCGGCATTTGTACTAGGCTTAGTTGTTTGGATCAACAATTGTCATCCATGGGCATAAATCCCCTTGGGGGTTGCTTATTTATCTGAGTTCATAAGGCTGCAGCCAAAATCTACTCAGATCAGGCTTTGAGCTAACTTCAAAAAACCATGATCTATACTAAAGTTGGGGCATTACAGTTTAAATGGCGATTAAACTATTTAAACGGCCATTTTTTTTTGTAATTAACATATTTAATAGGAAACCAAAAGGGGAACAAGAGTCTGGAGAACACTAGGGAGTATTCTCCTGTAAAATATTTACAAGCCAACACGGGAAGGAGTCTTCCCAGATCAAAAAGGTGTCTAGATTGGCTGCTTTCTCCGCCACCATATGAGCAACACCATTGATATAAATTCAAAAGAGAGAGAGGGGAAATAACTAAGATAAAACAAAATATCAGAAGCCATTGATTTCGAAGCCCAGTGGAGAGTTGACAGATCGGCTTGAAGAGCTTTAACTATGGCTTGAGCATCTGATTCCACTACTATCCCAAAAGATCTGAATTTTTTCGTCCATTTCAGTGCCCACTAGATGGCTCAAATTTCAGCTTCTTCTGCCGTGAAGGTCCGGGTTCGCCATCCTCCTACCATAAGACATTTGTTAGTCTCATCTCTGATAACAAAGCCCAGGCCTGCCCTACGATCAGATTGTTTCCAAGATGCATCTGTGTTAATCTTGAGCTTGCCATGGGGAGGAGGTGTCCATTTTATAGGTGGCCTCTGCACCTTACTATTTGGCTCTGACTAGAGAATATACGTAGAAATGCTTCGTAGGATAGTTAAGGGGTGTTCAAGTCGAGAGTTATGGATTTCCCTGTTTCTCAAGTCCCACGGTTTTCAAAGTAACACACAAACATAGTGTGTAGTAAAGTCATTTTCCGTGGTTGTTGGTAGGTTGAGTTGAGTTAAAATCCATGCTTCACTCGTCTCTAATGTCCAGTTTTCACATCTAAGGGATAGGGCCGAAGTATACCATATTCTTGCACTATGAGGACAAGTGAATAGTGCGTGATGAGTAGTTTCTGAATCTGCCCCACAACGAGGACATTGAGGAGATATTTGCTGAATACGAGCATGAACATTTGCTCTCGAAGGAATGATGCCTCGAAGAAGTCTCCATATAAAGAATTGTATTCTGAATGGGACACTCAATCTCCAGATTTGTTTCCAAATATGAACATGAGGGTTCACTGAAATGTGGAGTGAATTGCTATGAATTTGATAGGCAGATTTGGAAGAGAATCGACCACGTGGATGAGGGGACCAATATAGACGATCTTCTTGATTTTGTGGACTCAAATGGATCATGGAAATAATTTGCCGTTGAGATTCTGGGAATAGTAAGGCTAAAAGATTTTTGATTCCACATGCCATTTGGAAGGATCAAATCACTCACCTTTGAGATGTGTGGAGGTCCAGTCTGAAGTGGTGTAGAAAATCCACCTTGGAAGTCTGGGATCCATTTATCCTGCCAAATTCTCACATGTCTTCCTGACCCAATGACCCAAGCACACTGATCAATTAATTTATCTTTGGCAATGATTATACTTTTCCAGCACCATGAAGCTGAGGTGGGATTTTTGGCCATGCGAATGTTGCCTGAGGGGCAATATTTCTTGAGTAAATGAGATGCTATGAAAGATAAATTTTCAGTTTGAAGGTTCCAAACTTTCTTAAACAGGAGAGCAATGTTCACTTTATGGAATTTTCGGAAGCCTAGACCTCCTTGATCTTTGGTAGTACAAATGGAGTCCCAATTTGTTAAGCGAAGTACCTTTTTGTGTGCCGATGCTCCCCACCAGAATTGGTTGATCAAAGAGTCCAACCGAGCACAAAGTGATTTTGGGAATAAGAATGACTACATGGCATAAACAGGGATAGCTTCAGCCACAGATTTTATCAAGGTAGATTTTCCTGCCTGGGAGAGAAGCTTAGAGCGCCATCCTTCCATCATACTTCGGATCCTTTCCTCACGATATTTGAAAGCTACCCTTTTGGATCGACCTAGGAAGAGCGGCGTACTCAGATATTTTTTCGAGATGTGGAGATTCTTGATGCTCAAAATGTAGGATAGAGCTTTTGTTTGCTTCCGGTGAAGGCTCGGGCTAAACATCATGCCTGATTTGTCATAGTTTATCTGTTGGCCGGATAGTTTGCAAAAGTTCTCCAAAATGGTTTTAAGATTCCTTGCTTCGATCAGATTTGCTCGGCTAAATAAAATGCAGTCGTCTGCAAATAAAATATGAGAGAGGCTTGGTGCTGAGCGTGATATTTTGATACCATGGACTCGATTTTCCTGCTTCGCCTTTGTCAGCATGTGAGATAGAATGTTTGTGCATAGCACAAAAAGGAACGGAGATAATGGGTCCCCTTGTCGAAGACCTCTGTTAGGTTGGAAGAACCTAAATGGTGAGCCATTTAATTTGAGAGAAAAGGATGTAGAGGTAATACATCGATCAATTAAAGAAATCCACGCTTCAGAGAACCCCATTTGCCGTAAAACTTGCATTAAGAAGGACCATTCCACTCAATCGTACACCTTTGTCACGCCCCAGACCCGGGCACAAGGGGTCGTTAGATGAAATTGGGATTCTAGTATGTCGAACGTCTAGATAATATGAATATTTTTGTCTCAATGGGTGATGTCAAATGATGAGACCACGTTGTGATATTTCTAGGGCTTCAAAGGTTCTTCAAGTTATTCTTTAATATAGATGTGCTTCAATGGAGGAATATGGAGAGAAAGATGAGAGGAATATTAATTGGAGTGATGGTTTAAGGTTTGTAAGATTTCTCAAGCTCCCAATGCTTTATTAATTAGGTTTATAAAGTATGGTTTCTAATTTTAGGTGATTTTCATAAGTTTAAGAGGGGTGAATTTTATAACTCACTAAAAGGCTTATTTTAAGATGGATATGGGCAAAAATGGGCCTAAGGCATATGAGTATTAAGTTGGCTTCATTTTAGATTATTATTAAGTCCAAAATGCCTCTAAATTGGCTCTATTGGCTCACCCAACAAGTATAACTCACTAATTAGTTATTACAACTATGTCATTTATAGACCATAATAGAAATATAATTAACTATCATTCAAAATAAATTGAAAAAAAGAAATTAAGGAGTCAATTTCAACTTTTTAGAATTAATTTACTCAAAATCCATAAATAAAAGTTCACGATATTACAACATACCCCTCTTACAAGAATTTTGTAATCGAAATTTAAAATATATTTAATAAATTTTTTTTCTTCTAATCCACCACTTCAGATTAGTCGACTAAAATTATAGTAAAGCTTAGTTAGATTGGTCAACAAAACCTTATAGTTAAACTCAGTCAAATAGGTCAACTTAATTAACATGGTAAACCTAGTCAAATTGGTTATCTATACTAATCTAGTCCAACCCAGTCAAACTAGTCATCTAATGAGTCTAGTCAACTTAACCAGACTGATCAAACTAGTCAATATAGTCAACATCAATTAAACCGGTAAACTTGGTCAATCTATTCGATCTAATCAACTGGTAAATCTAGTCAGTATATCCTCTAATCACACTAATCAAACTATCCACTATTCAATTGGCCAACTAGTCAGAATAGTCGAGATTCCAAATCGTAGTTTTTTTTAATAACATGTTCATATATTTGTGAGTTTTAAAATATTGCTTAAGTTATTTTTTTTATTAACTCTAAGGTCCAATTTATTTTTAAATTGGATATAATTTATGTCAATTAAATATAGGTGTGCAAATTATAAATTTAAAAATTTATATGATTAAGTTATTAATCCAAACGTATCAGAATTCAATGGAGCCATCCCACAGTTCTCTATCAGTAAGTTTTGATTTTAAGGTTCATAAATAATTATAAATAACTTAACTACGTATGGACCCATTACACACAAATCCCTAAATGTCTGAAGCCTATGCTCTGATACCATTGTGTCATGCCCCGGATCGGGCACACGAATGCCTGAAAAATGATTTGTTTGCCCAAGATCTAGGGTGTGATAAAAATAAAAAATAAAAATACTTCGAAATAATTCTTAAAAATGACTATAATTCATAATATATTAAAATAAAAATATTTTGTACAGATGTTTTGGCTAAAAATTTTGTTTGATAGGCTTTTTGAATTAACTTTTTAAAATTTAAGCGGATATGCGTAAAATTTTCAAAAACATATAATTTGAATAAAAAATTTATCTTATTAATTATCTACTATTAAAAAATCATTTTAAACATATTTTGTGAAGGCACTTTGCCCAAAAATATCGTTTACTATTTTATTTTAACAATTTGACTCAGAAATCTACACTAACGATAACGGTACCCTGGTAATACGTAAAATAATTATAAGCACCGTACATTAATAAAAACTAATGCATTGGTTAAAAATTCATAACCCTATATCTAAAGGGTTAAATAAAAGTGTCTAGGAAGTCAAATATTAATCATCCACATGATCTTAAAATTAAACAAAACTTTTAAATAATAGACAATTGCGAGTCTTTAACAAATAAGCCTATAAAAATAATACAAATAAAAATTATCTAGAGTCCCGCGTTGATCTCATCAACATTCTCAAATTGCCATTCGATCTTCTCATGCTATTATCGCCCTCATCAAGTGCATCAACTCCGAAATTCACACCATCCTCAATTAAGTCTGAAATGTTTGATAAATACCATGAGCCAAAGCCCAGTAAATAATCCACTGTACACCGCATATTTATCGCAGATAATATCGTATATTTTAATTCAAAAATCATGACATGTGCATAACAGATAATATAAACCAAGAACGTTAACCAAGAATAATAAATATTTCTCACAATTAGTCCAATATCATTATTTTCATACGATTGTAACTATAATCCAATCTCGGGTCTCCTTCTCATTCTCACGTCAGGAGTAACTAAAATGCTCTTCTACAGAGGTCTAGGGTCTTTCACCCTAGGGCTTTAGGCCCTTCTTAATTTTTTTATTTCCATGGATATCCATTAGGATCACACCCGAACTAACACTTCAATATTATACCGAATCATTATCTATAACTATTTTTTTCCTAGCACACCAGCTGATCCAAATCACAATAATATCATAACATCATTAATTAAGCACATACATATAACGTGATTACCAAAGTAAAATAAGGAAGATTATCTATTAAAATATGTAGGTGTACCTACCTTGTCCGTTGATCTTCATCCGTACTTGAATCAATGGTGAAAAAGTAGCCGCGAATGTCTACCGATTGTCGTTAGATGAAGTTGGGATTCGAGTATGTCGAATGTCTAGATAATAGGAATATTTTTGTCTCAAGCGGTGATGTCAAATGGTGAGACGTTGTGGTGTTTCTAGGGCTTCAAAGGTTCTTCAAGTTCTTCTCTAATAGAGGTGCTTCAATGGAGAAAGATGGAGAAAAAGATGAGAGGAATATTAATTGGAGTGATGGTTTAAGGTTTGTAAGATTTCCCAAGCTCCCAATGCTTTATTAACTAAGTTTAGAAAGTATGATTTCTAATTTTAGGTGATTTTCGTAACTTTAAAAGGGTTGAATTTTATAACTCACGAAAATGCTTATTTTAAGATGGATAAGGGCAAAAATGGGCCTAAGGCCTATGGGTATTAAGTAGGTTTCATTTTAGATTATTATTAAGTTCAAAATGTCTCTAAATTTGCCCTACTAGCCCACCCAACAAATATAACTCACTAATTAGTTATTACAACTATGCCTTTATAGACCACAATAGAAATATAGTTAACTATCATTCAAAATAAATTGTAAAAAAGAAATTAAGGAGTTGATATTCACTTAAAAGTGCTTATTTTAAGCCATTATTCTTTAGTGTTATCGCACTCTCCTACATAAAACATCCTTATTTATCTACTTTTCTACATAAGAGTCTCTTTCATTGCGTAGAATACACTTTTCTAGAAGACAGGGTATATTTGCATGCATTGAACACATTTTTAGAAATCTAGATATGAAACCGTTTTGATTGAGTCTCATTACGCGCTTTTCTCTTATAGGAAACCCGATCGGGTTATTCTCGAGACTTGCGGGCCCACGATCAACCATAGAAGTCTAATATCAAAGCTTAAAGAGCCAACAGGCTATGACTAGAAGATACAGGCCAAGTACGGGTCAAGTCAGATGATCGTAGAGCCAAATAAAGAACCAAGAAAGAGGCAAAGCTGAAGACCAAGAGACAGACTAAAGTGATTCAAAGCCGCACCAACTGACATAAAATGACGGCTTACGTGATTGGTGAAAGCTGACTGAAGATTACATTGAAAATCAGGGTTCAGAACCCTCCGCCAGCTCTTTTGCTTTTATTTTGTATTATTTTCTCTTCCTCTATCTCCATCTCTCTAGACTCTAATATCTAACCCGTAGATCATCTCATCCTACCATTAGATCCCCAGATCTACCTTTCGATCCCCCTCTCAATGATCGAATTGCATATATCTCACCATCCGATCTTCAGATCGATCATTCTAACCCTCCGATCTCCATCATCTAACATTTGATCTCCTCTCCTCTAGTTCTATCACATCTCCCATAGCTTTTCCACCGTTAGATCATCCATTGGACCATTAGATTTTCTATTGGACCGTTGGACCTCTCTAGATCTATCGTTCTCCTATCTGGGCCCTCTACTCTCTCATGACCCATTATCCTACTGACCCATTGGCCAACATGTGACATGCTCAGTATTGGCCCAAAAATCCACTATCCTATGACCTCATTAGCTAGCCACGGTCTATCCATAACCCATGGCCCCATTCACCTTGAAGCCCATGGCTTTATTAACTTGTACTAGCCTTGCCCGGGAGAGAAAAGGTCATCATTGACCTATTCTCCATCATCCTAACCAACCCCATTTGAATTTTTAACTAACTCTCTCTCTCTCTCTCAAATAGCACGGACTCATGGTTAATTGTTGTTCCTCCTCTCCTTCCACCTTGCTTCCACTGTGGATTCCCCTCATCACCAAGAACCTACAACCAAAGTTGCTGGTTCTCCACCTCCTTCCTAGAGTCACCACTGCTCATGCACCACGTCCTGCCCGGAGAAGAACTCTCTCCACCACGCTGATCATGGCCAGATCTGCATCACCAATGCTTCCCATCCTCCATCGATGGCAGATCGTCTTGCAAGCATGGCACTCTTCCTCTATCACCTTCACAACACCGGCTAGTAAGGGTTGCAGATCTGCCAGCATCTCAGCCTCCTCTCGCATGTACAAACTCTGCCATTGCAGCCCACCTGCAAATTTCGGTCGATTTCCTCCATGGAAACCGACCACCTCACCGTTAAGGACCAGCACCCTCTCCTTCTTCTTCTTCTTCTTAACGGCTACAACTTGCAGGCCGTGATCAATTCATTCTTAGGCTCCTCCTTCGGAAGGAGAACCGGCAGCTCCTCCATTGCCGTCCACCTTGTTGTGTTCTACTCCATGACTTTTTAGCCGCCGGACTGAACCTGCTCCTCCTCCCTCCTCGCCGGACCACTACTGGTTTGGATCATCTCTCCCATAGTTCAGCCGGACTGGTTCTGGCCTGATCAGACTTGCAACCAGTAGGTCCTTCCACGTTTCCACCAGCAGCACCTGCAACCTTCATCTACGTCTCCTTCTCCTCCCAAGCTTATCTTCTTCATGGCTTAGCCGTGATGCACCAATAGGTGTACAGAAGCCGTGCTCTCACCTTCTGCCGTTCAACCCACTTCCTGATCGTGTTGTACAAGGAGTGGCAACGAACTCAGGTTGGGTTTCCTCCATTAAAGCCATCACGGTGCTGCTCTCGTGCACCAGCAGGGGGCACAACCTGCAACGGTTCAATCACCACCGTCATCTTGAAGTGCCATTGCCACCTCCATGGCTTCCTCTTCTCGTTGCTGCTCCTAGTCTCCCACGGACAGCCAGCAATGCCCACCTTCACAAACGTCTTCACCAGTTCCTCTTCCTCTCCACTTTCCACCACCGTTCCTAGGCCGTGACTCCACACCTAGTAATCTTCCTTGGACTATGCTCCCCCTCATCAATAGTCTTCCATTGTTACACTCCTCACTAGCAACCTCTTTCACGCTGCAAACCAGCGTGAACACCTTCCTCTTTGCTGCCTTGCATCGCTTGCAACACCAACTCTTACCACCATCATCGGAGTTGCAGGCCTGCAACTCCGGTCTTCTCCTTCTTTTGGATCAGGTTCTCCTCACTTGTCCTAGCACCTCCACCCACCAACCTATAGAAACTAAATCTGCAACTCCAACAAGCAAATCATTCTCTCCGCCTTGCACTCTACCAACCTGCCAACTACACCTTTCGGGCTCTACTCTACCATTGCTTTTCACAACCTGCAACCCTTGCAGGCTGTGACCTCCTTCTTCAATCTTTTCATGGGTCGGGTTCCTCCACACTCCCATCTTCTCTCACTGCTGCAACTCTTCGTGAGTTCCCACACCACCTTCTTCTTGAGCAACAGCAACGCTCTGCTACTCCTCCGGCCAGCCTATAATGCTCCATTGTTGACTATTCTCATGACAGTCACCTCTCCATTAGCATGGCATCTTCTCCATCCTTAAAGCAACGTCTCTCCCTCTACTATTGCTGGACACGTCTCCTCCATCAAGCCAGGTGTGCACCCTTGCACCAACACGTTGTGCAATCTTTAAGCTACATCAACTCCCCACGACATCTGTCCATATGTGCACTTCATCAAAGCCACCACGTGGCAGGTGAGGCATTTCTCACCACCATTTGCTGCTGACCAACAACACAGTCCAGCATCCATTCCTATGGTCAAACCTAATCGGACTGCACTATGCCACCTTGCCGCATGTGTAATGGTGCACCAGCCAGCAACATTCTTTTGGCGTACTTCTCTTATCCGGTGTGCAACCACCACGTGGCGTTGGCCGAATCATCTTCCGAGGCATACCACCACAAGCATGGGCCGAATCTTAATGGCTGATCCTAGCCAACTTTATCATGCATGCATCAATACTTGGCCGACTCATTCTTGGCTGACCACATCCTAGTCCCGATGCACTCCGGTCACTCAATGGTAAGTTTGCATAGGTACTTTCTCTCTCTTCTTCTCCTTTCTCTCTCTAGATCTCTTCTCTCTAAACGACGTGGAAGGGACGTGACATCCCTAATTCCATGTTCTCTCTCTACTTTCTATTTTCTCTCTCTAGGGTTCATGTTTTCTCTCACTACATTCTCAGGCCGATCGCCTATTCACTTGGTCGACTCCTTTTGGCGAGTGAAAATGTGAGCTTCTTAGGGCACATCATTGTACATTTGCCAATTCACATCTACCTTGTCGGCCAGTAAGATCGATGTGGATTCCACGATTGAATAGCATTCCATGAAATTTGGATGGTTCTCTTCTTGATCGGTAGCACCTTAGCTCCAAAGGTCATGTGATTCTTCTCTGTCAAAACTCTTCTCTGTCAAAACTCTTCTCTTGATTGAAGCATTCATCGAAGTCATGGATGATTATCTTCTTGATCGGTAGCGCCCTTAGCTCCGAGATTTCAATGGTCATTTCTTTCCCTTATCTCTTCATCTCTCAACCCTTTACATGCTTTCTTTATTTCTGTTATTTTGATTTATGTACACACTCTTTGATTATTAATGAAGTTGATTTTGATATTTTGGTGTTATGAATCTCAAATGAATGTTATTTTTAAATCGACTCGCCCTTCTCATCTCTTCCACCATTTTCATTTTTCTCTGTATATTATTTGTCAGTTTTAATTTCTTATTGCACTAACTCACATCGAGTGCGGATCGACATCCGACACGTACTGCTATACAAGTTACATTTTGCAGATAATTAGATTTTACAAATATTGTTGAAGTTAGGGTTTTCGAATTGACGACACAGAAAAACCTTACTTTCAGGAGTCAATTTCAACTTTTTAGAATTAATTTACTCAAAATCCATAAACAAAAGTTCAGAGTATTACACTTGGACATATCGAGTTTTATGGCCATGAAGCCATTTTTTCCTTTCTTCTTGCGTTGGATGGATTTAATCAGCTCTTGGGCCAAGAATTATTATTGGAGATGAGTCTTCCTGGGATGAACGCTCTTTGATTTTCTATTATGATTCGGGGAAGGAGAATGCGTAAACATCTAGCTATAATTTTGGCAATGATTTTGTAGCTCACGTTACACAAACTAATTGGCCTGAAATGTTGAGCTGCTTCAGGATTCGGAATTTTGGGGATGAGTGCAATAAATGTTTGGTTGATGGATCTCAAGTTGCTTGTTTCCTTGAAAGCTTGGTGCACCATGTTGAGCACATCAGCCTTTATGATGTCCCAATAAGTTTGGTAGAATAATATTGCTGTAAATCCATTTGGACCCGGGGATTTATGAGCTCCCAAGCTGAAGACCGCTTCCTTCACTTCTCCATCGAGGCAGGTTGCATAAGCATGTGATTGTCCTTTTCCGATATCTGAGCCAACCCAAGATGAGCTAACTGGGTATAGTCTTGTTGTTGAGAAGAGGAGAAGAGTTGCTGATAGAATGAAACAAGGCTATTCTCAATCTGAGTTCGCGTAGTGCATGGCTGGCCTTTAGCATCCTTTATCCAATCAATACAATTTTTGCGTCAGTGGATAATGGTTGAAGTATGAAAGAAGTTCGAGTTGCGATCTTCTTCTTTTAACCATTTTTCTCTAGACTTGTCTCTCCAAAGTTGTTCCTCTTGAGTGAGCATGTCATCTATTTCCCCAGCGAGCTGCTTTTCTCGATTGATATTATCAATAGTCGGTGATTGATGCTAGATAGCAGCAAGCTGATCTTTCAGCCTCTTCATTTTAAGTTGAGCTTGTTCACGCTGTTTGGAACTCCATCTTTTCAATTTATGCTTGGTAAGTTTCAGCTTTCTGGAGATTTTGTTAGGAATATGTTCCGGTAAAGCTTGATTCCAAACATTTTCAACAATAATTTTGCATTCAGGTTCTTTGGTCCACATGGACATGTTGGAATGTTTTATTAAAAATAAATATTTAATAAAATAATTTTAAATGCTTTAATTTCTTTTGTAAATGTTTTGATAATTCATTGTTTAACGTACATGCACCTTTGAAACAAATTTGTTGCATTTGATTTATATGCATGCACCTTTAAAGTACATGCACTTTGAAATTGAATTTATCTTTGAATTAATTAGGTTCATGTATTTCAAATGAATTTTGAGTTTTTCACGTGGGATTTACTCTTGTAGAAATAAGTTAGCTTTAATGATATTTTAAAGCTTATTAGAGAGTTTTAAGAGTCTTTTAAGTTACCTAAGAGTTATAGGTTCACTTAAGACCTAATTAAGGGTATTTGGTAACCCATTTGCTAACCTTTAGAGGTCTATATAAAGCCACCAAAGTGCTAAAACGAAAATGCACTTGGGGATTAGCATTTGAAGAGCTTAAGTAGTTCTTTCAAAGATCAAAGCTTTTCCTTTTTGGTTTGAGATCAAAGTTCTTATTTTCTTGACTTTTGTTATTTGGGCATTCGGTAAAAGAGATTATGTTCTCGGGTCTTCGTGTGCTGTGCAAGCACTAGAAAAGACTTGGAAAGGGTCCTGGCTTGGTTGAATCCCGGAGATAGGGCTGCCGTTAATCTCTTGCACATTTTGGGAGGCTTCGACTATCTTCAAGAAGCGTTTGCGCGCCTCTAAGCCTTGATTCGGATTCACTGTTATATCGTCATCGTAATTTTCAACATCGGTTCGGTATCGGTTCTACAACTTCTACTCTATTGCCTATTTTTCTAACAGGACATATAATGGAAGGGCCTTGTAAGTTTCTCCTGTGTTGGCTCTGTGTCCAAAAGGATAGGACAATGATCCGATGTATAGTTGAGCAGATGGCGAACACGCATTAGGAAATATCGATCGCCACGAACAATTGGCGATGGCCTTATCCAGCCTTTCTCTGACATTAGCCCAGTCTTTTCTCCTATTAGACCAAGTGTAAGGAGATCCAACAAAACCCAAGTCTGTAAAGTCATGGGTTTGAAGAAATTCCAAATAGGACTGGTTAAAGGTGATTTTTGAGGATGATGGTCCTTTCTTCTCCCAGGCGGCTGATAGATCATTGAAGTCACCTATGATCACCCATGGACTGGAGTGGGAATGAGCAAAAGAATGGAGGTCTAGCCACAAAATATGTCGGTGAGTAGTCCTCTGGTCTCCATAGATAAGAGATAATGTCCACGAACAGTAGTGAGGTTCGGAAATGGAGGTGGATATGAATACCACGGAGATTTTTGGAGAGAAGTTTAACTGATATTCCGCCTTTCCAGAAAACCAATAAGCCGCCCCTGGTACTGATAGCTTCGACCAAAATGTGGTGCTGAAAACCCAAAATTTTGACTAACGGCCGTTTTTAAAACCATGATATCCATACTAAAGTTGGAACCTTTGGGCCCGGTTTTCTCTCACCTCGAAGTGCACAATTAACGATGATGTAGCCCTCCCCAGGATCACCACCAAGTCGATCCTTAACCATTTTGTCGCCATACAGAATATGAAAGGATCGAGACTTTACAAGGCTAATACAGGTCCGTACGTAACTCTGCATGAACATGATCTCCAAAATTGGGAAAAGCAAGAACTCCAAGAGCATGATAAATGGTTTCAACCTTTAAAACTTGTACATAGAGAGTCCAAGCGCGTAGATCCATGGGAGATGGCGTCCTTTGAGACGGAAATTAACCCTGCAAATATATGTTGATAGTAGCCTTTACCGTATCCTCCTAAGCCACCCAAAATGCATTTTGTCTCTGTTCTTTGTTTTGCAAAGGGACAGACAAATATCCTAACTCCTACCTCCTGATGCAAACCGTTGGATGGTAGGGATCATAATGACATTGTGGACCTTCTGATAAAATATTACTTGTTTTTTTCTTCTTCTTTTTGTTTTTTTGTTGTGCTGAGCTGGTTTAAGCATTGGTCCATCTGTACTTTCGTTTGCTCCACATGTGTACAAAAGGTACACGTCAATTTTCGAACACTACAGTTAGCTCTACAAGTTCAGCTCCTATGGGTTATTAGGAATATATTTAGCTGTCTCAGCGCATGCTACATCAAAAATGGATATCTTAGACGTTGGGAATCGCCACCTATATATATGGGAGGTGATCCTCACATGATTTGACATAAGAATATTCTAAAAATTCACATTCCTAAAAGCTAAAACCACGGTTTAGAAAAACGTCATAACGGATCCGGACCTCCCCGTTATGTTATGTACCATTTTAAAGCTAAGAAAATAATGGTCGTTATTTTTGTTATAACGGCTGTTATTTTTCCATTATAATGACTGTTATTTTTTGAGAAAATTTGTTAAAAAATGTCCGTTATTTTCATTATTTTTCCATTAATTTTTAATTAATTTTAGCGTAATTTTCCCGTTATTTTGCTCTTAGATTGAAATTGAAAAAAAAAATCTCTAAAGATTCACACGTATCATGTTCATGGAAAAAAGTTTAGGTGTTTCTGTGTAACATCCAAGAATAGATGTCCCAATCGCCGGCTGTACGGAGATGTGACATTTTAGAATATTCTATTGTCAAATCACGTGACCTAGCTACCCATGTGTGTTGGAGTAAGACCTGTGTCACAATCGGATTGCAAATCACACAATAACAGCCAATGAGTTCTCGGCACGTACAGCTAAAAAGCAAAAGCACAGGGGTACGTTGCACAGCACTTGTGTACGTGCCGAGAACTCATTGGCTTGTGATTGTGTGATTTACAATTTCTTGTGATAGAAGTTTTACTCTGTGTATTGTCCATTTTTGGATAGGGTCGTGATGTAACAAGGTATACCTGAGATCTTTTCATTTGGGAAGCGGCATTTTTGGTAGTCACCACTGCCATCTGGGCCCACTAACTGCATGGATGTTTAGCGCACCCTTTAATAGATATTCACACAAAAAATCAGCTTGTTTAATGATTTTCAGCCGTTGGTTTTAGTACTCAAAAAATGGTTGTATTCAACGGCTATAAGAACACATTAAATGGTGCTAAAAAGTGTTAAAATCTAATGGTTATATATTACCAATCAAGGTGATTTTTAGTACGTATATCCCCCAAGGGGTGGGATAAACATCCAAGCGGTCAATGGGCCCAGATGGCAGCGGGGACTACCAAAAATGCCGCTTCCGCAAATGAACAGTTTCAGGCATACCTTGTTACATCTTTTTCCTTTTGGATATGTTGCACTTAAGACATCTGAATCTTTTCCTTGATAACACCTGTGAGACCTGATCTTGTAGTCAAGGTCAAGGTTTAAAAAACAGCCGTTATAAGTTATAACGAAAATAACGGCCGTTATAACGGATTTGGACCTACCCGTTATGTTATGGACCGTTAAAACGTCCAGAAAATAATGGCCGTTATAACGAAAATAATGATCGTTATTTTCTGAAAAATTTTGTGAAAAAAAAGGGCCGTTATTTTTGTTATTTTCCCATTATTTTCTGTTATATTCTATTTTTTTCCGTTATTTTTCATTTTCAAAATTCAAAATTTGAATTTCAGTGCCATTTTTTTCGTTTTTTTCCGTTATTTTCCCATTTTTATTTCATTTTTGCCCTTGAGCGTTTTTTTTCTTTATAATGGAAAAAACGGTAAAGCCCCCAGTCCGCTATACCGTTATAACGGCCCCCTTTAAACCTTGGTCAAGGTTTAAATGGTTAATTTGTTACGATGTTAGAACGAATAAAACTTCGCTGACAGCCCACAATATGAGCCACATGGCAAATTTTTAGAGGACGCAACCATATGAATTTTTGGCCAATCCTTAGGTAGGGCTTACAAACCAAAAATCAACATGATTAGTGATTTCTATGCGTGTTGGATTGGAGCTATTTCCATATGTTGATTTTAATTAACCGTGGGAAATTGAGCATTATTGACCATTATTTGGGTAAAAAGATAATCCAAAGGTTTCAAGTCACTAAGCAGGTTGATTTTTGGTTTGTATGTAGGTCCACCTAGGATTAAAACATCGATATGGTCAGAGTCCTCTAAGAGTGTGCCACATGTACATGGCTCATATTGTGGGCTGTCAGCAAATTTTAATCTGTTAGCTAGAACGGGTCACATAAGTCACACTGGAGTAAAAAGGAGAGGGAAGGGGGTGAAAATATTATTATTTTATTAATTCTTTTAAGGAAATTTTTGACATACCCCCCATGTTATTTTGAAAATTTTACATACCCCACAATTTGAAAAAGTTGACATACCCCCCTATGACTCGGTCAACTGTCATTTGACCAGTGTTGACTACCAAATTTTGTATTAAATGACAGAAACACCCTTGTCTTCACTTTTGGAACAAGGGTTTGGGCTAAAACCTAAACCCCAAATCGAACGGCTATGGACGACGACCAGCCAAGAGACTCCAATGGGTTGGCCACCCATCACCGGCGACCAACCCACCGGAGTCTCATGGCCGGCCAACCACTACTCCGACAACAATTTAAAACTCAGTTTTGAAGAAAGAAAAATAAAGCATACAATTATATTTTTAAAAATTTCATTAATAAAAATAAGATCAATTTAGATTTTAAGCTTTTGATACATAGATTTTGGAAAGATGGGTTCTCTCAATTTTAAGAAGAAATTGCATTCCCTCGTGAGTTTTATCTATTTTATGGTTTTTTATTTTCAATCTTTGCTTAATTCATAAAAATAAAAAAAATAAAAAAATCTCAAGTTTACCAACAATGATTTTTATTTTTAATCTCCTCTTTTCATGTTTGATTTGGGGTTTTGGGTTTTGGCCCAAACCCAAACCCTTGTTCTATGGTTGAAGACAAGGGCACTTTTGTCCATTAATACAAAATTTGGTAGTCAACTTGGGTCAGCACTGGTCAAATGACAGTGGACCGAGTCATGGGGGTATGTCAGCTTTTTCAAATCATGGGGGGGGGGGGGTAGTGTATGACAAATTTATGACAAATTTTAAACATTAGATGGGGGGTATGCCAAAAATTTTAAACATAAGATGGGGGGTATGCCAAAAATTCCCTTTTTTTTTTAAATAATCTTGATAACTGTAAAATAATACTTTTTCAAAATAACGACCATTTTTTCCAAAAAATGTAAAAGGGTTGGGGCGTTACCATTATAACGGCCGTTATATATAATGCTTGTAGCCATGCATGCATAACTAAATCACTAAAAATATCGCATATATGAAAAGCAATAGACGTCCAAAAAAATTTGTTTAGGGACAAATCAGTAATACTAACCACACTAACGTTAAATTCAGACGATGAGGAAAACAAAGATGCTCTTATCTTTTCGATCAAAACGACCCAAAACGGATTCTTCAATGAGGACGACTTCAAACTGGCCTTGGAAAAACCTCCATTAACAGTCCCACCAGCTGTACGTTCGCTTACTCAAGATCTTCCCTCCCTTTAATTATCCTTCCACCCACAAACCCTAGTAGGGAGATTAAACAGAATTTCAAACTTTTCTCAAATAATCTCCTCTATTTCTCTCCAAAATCCTCTATATATGTCATATATTTTCCTCTAAAATTCTTTTTTTTTTTTTCATCCAGAACGCAGAAAAAGAGAAAAAAAAAAATGTACAATCATAATAGTCATCCCCGTGATGCAGTGATCGACGTAGTCAAGCCATCGAGTTTTACCGGCGGGCTCGAATTCACTTGCCTAACTTATACAGTCACAAAGAATCAGAAGATCGAGGGGAAATGGAAGAGTGAGGATGTCGACTTGTTGCACCGGATCACTGGGTATGCACCTAAGGGATGTGTCACAGCCGTCATGGGTCCTAGTGGTGCAGGGAAGTCTACGTTCTTGGATGGATTGGCTGGAAGGATTGCAAGTGGTAGCCTCAAGGGTAGGGTGTCATTAGATGGAGGGGAGATGAGCCCAAGCTTGATTAAGCGGACCTCGGCCTACATAATGCAAGATGATCGTCTCTTTCCGATGCTCACCGTCTATGAGACATTGATGTTCGCCGCTGATTTTCGTCTGGGATCGATATCTAGAACTGATAAGAGGCAACGTGTTGAGAAGCTGATTGAGCAACTTGGTTTGGCGGTAGGTGACACATCTCCGATCCTCGGTCGACATGGTTAATTTTCCATCAATTTGTTTTAATTTAATTGCAATCCTTGATATCTATTACATGATTTATTGGCTGCTTTGTTTTGGAAATATTGGTTATTATAGTCATCGAGGAACACTTACATAGGCGACGAAGGCACTCGAGGGGTGTCCGGTGGCGAGCGTCGCAGAGTCTCGATCGGGGTGGACATAATCCATGGACCTGCATTGCTCTTCCTTGACGAGCCTACTTCAGGTCTAGACTCCACCAGTGCCCACAGTGTTATCGAAAAGGTGCACGACATAGCCCGTTCGGGCAGCACAGTAATCCTCACCATCCATCAACCCTCACACCGAATTCAACTTCTCCTTGATCACTTGATTATACTCGCACGAGGGCAACTCATGTACCAAGGATCACCAAAAGACGTTACACTCCACCTTGCACGCATGGGTCGAAAAGTCCCACCTGGGGAAAACTCGATAGAGTACCTCATAGACGTGATACAAGAGTATGATCAGTCCGAGCTTGGTGTTGAGGCACTTGCTGATTTTGCCCTTACAGGGATGAAACCACCACCAATCTCTGATGAGGTGTTCTCAATCTCGACGGTCCCCGTGACACCAGTGCTGCCTCCGAGAACGCTTCGGGTGGAAGAACCTAGTGACAAGGGAAGAACTGGGAAGCGTCTCCATCTATCAGTTAACGATTTTGATCATAGTGTAAGGAGCCCTTGGGCATCATCGAAATCACCATGGAGTATAAGCCAGAACAGCGTCTCTGAGATACTGAGGTTTACCCCTTCTCAGCAGCGGACTGATCGAAAAATGCATAATCCGACAAGGCAAGTCTTTCATAAATCGTCTCTTTATTATTAATTATCAAAAAAGTTTTCCATTAATTCACTATGTGATTGTCATAATTCCTTTGTATTGTATGGTGTAACATGCCCTCTTGTGTGTGTGCGACTGTGCGTGCATGTTAGACAAACCGTTACAACCCTAGTTAGTAAATTCTCGAATTATTCGCTAATAATTCCCGAACCATACAAATTATTTTAAAAAACAAACTGAACAACATCCTATATATTCAAAGGTAGGAAAAAATTCGTGCATTTTTTTTAAGACCATCGAATTATTCACAAACTTTTTCCAATTATTTTTGGATTATTATTCAGTTTTAATCATGTACATGAAAATAGTTTTATAAGACAAAAAGTTTCAATATTTTACTTTTTTATAATTTTATTTTTTAAATTATTTTTATCAAATTTTTGAACATGAAACTGAATTGTACTCGAACATTTTCAATACAGTATTTTTGCCGCACTCCGAATTGCTAATTAGGATTACAACACAGCTTTTAGCTTGCTTGAGGGGCTTCTTACAAAAATTTGTGTATATCTCTAGATCCGAGTCCAGATCGGTGGGCTCCAATCCTGATCCGGACCGGGGCATCTTGCTCAAGACAAAGTGAAACTTCTTTGGGAAATAGTGGTCTCAGGGTGAGACGATCAAGTTTTGGATCAGATTGGTGGGCTCTGATCCCGATCCAGATCGTTCCGATCCAGAACAGGATCGGTGCATCTTGCCCGAGACAAAGTGAAGCTTCTTTGTGAAACAGTGATCTCAGGGCGAGATGATCCAGTTTTGGATCGGATTGGTGGGCTCCGATCGACCCCAATCCGGATCGCCCGACCCAGAACGGGACCGGCGAGACTTCGAACCATGATCACCTAGGTGCTTTTGGTGTATTGGTTTGGGTGTTAACATTGATTGACATGTCTTCTTATATACGTTCTTTGTATCCATGGTGGTGCAGTTCATCTCCAGCGGGCTACTACGCGAACTCTAAGGAGATACTCCCAGTCACTCCAACACCTCATAGCAGTGACTACACTGTCGACGAGAATGACTACCTAACTCCCAATGTTGGTCCTACCTCCATGGCTCGTCACCACCACCTTGGACCCAAGTTTGCAAACTCCTTCTTCTCTGAGATTTTGGTTCTCATGCGCCGCAACTTCATCAACATCCGACGGACACCGGAGCTTTTCCTTTCAAGGCAGATGGTCCTCACATTTATGGGAATCATGATGGCCACAATGTTCTTGCGCCCCAAAAAAGACATGCAAGGAATCACTAATCGCCTTAGCTTCTTCATCTTCACTGTCTGTCTCTTCTTCTTTTCGTCTAACGACGCTGTCCCGGCGTTCATTCAAGAACGCTACATATTTGTTCGCGAGACCTCGCACAATGCCTATCGAGCCTCTTCTTATGCGATCTCCGGCCTCATTACTTACCTACCTTTCCTTGCCGTCCAGGCAGCGACCTATGCCGGTATCGTTTATTTCGCATTGGGTCTTACTGGCCAATTCCCATATTTCTTGATTGTGTTATATGTGTCTCTCCTATCTACCAACTCCTTTGTGGTTTTTGTGAGTTCAGTAGTCCCCAATTATATATTGGGCTATGCTTCTGTCATTGCTTTCACTGCCCTTTTCTTCTTGTTTTGTGGGTACTTCTTGAATAGCCACGACATACCGGGATATTGGCGTTGGATGAACAAGATCTCGACGATGACGTATCCGTATGAAGGGATGCTGATGAATGAATTTCAGACGACAAACATTGTTGGGCAGGACTTTAATGGAAAAGACGTGACGGGGCTTATGATCTTAGATGGTTTGAAAATTGATTACAACGGTGAGTGGGAGAAGTGGATGAAGGTTCTTATAATGTTAGGGTGGGCAGTTCTTTATAGGGTGCTATTTTACTTAATCCTCCGCTTTGCTTCCAAGAACCAGAGAACATAAGAACTTATTAATGGGTGCATGTGATGATGACTTTGAAATATTTCTTCACAAACATATTGTTTTGGTAAATTAAAACCTGCTTTCTTTATGTGTTTTAGAATCCTGTTCATACATGAATGTGCTGTGTTTGGAATGATATTTGCTGTAATCAACTGATTTAGTTGATCTATGGTTTTTATTTTGCTAATTTGGCCATGAAATTAAATTGATTGGCTTCCTTGTTGGAATTTTTTCCTTAATTAGTTCTTGTTGTAGCCTGTGACACCATAATTTTAGCGTAATTTTAGCAACGCTTCTTTCGTTTAGTTATCGATCCAATTAAGAAAACAAATTTAATTTTTTTGATTATTTTTAATCAAAAACAAGATATTTTTCTTTTAGAAGAAGAAGGTACAGTTGTAGATTAGTACATAGCTTTTGATTCACCTACCTATTGTTTAAGTAAGTACAGTTGTTTGATTGCTAATTTTCCTATGGGAAACTCACTTTTTCTGAGGAAAATATAATTTTCCCTTGTTTGACAGCCATTTTAAAATGGAAAAATTTTCCCATCCAAACCTAGAATTCAGTTCTGTTCCACATAAGTGAGAATTGGTTTCCACACTTATTTTCTAACATAATTGGAAATTGCATATTTTCTCAGGTGCATTCAAACAGAGATATCATATGTATTTTTCCAGGAAATTTTTGCATCAACAGACCAACTTTAATTCAGTATGTTGGTTTTCTTATTTTATTTTCCAATAGTCAGTCTCATCTTATAGTTATTTTGGATTTTTTTTTTTCCCAGAAAAAACCAAACAAGCATTTCAAAAATTTGCAGGAAAACATTGTCTCCAGGTAGAATTCATATTTTCCACAAACCAAACAAAGCCTAAATTTAAAATTCTAATTCTTGCTCCACCTGATTTGATCATCCATTATGAAGCCTTCATGTAGATGAGAAATCAAAATTCAATAATCTGACGGATTGTTTGCAAAAAAAATAAATTATCAAGCAAATTAAAGAGTTCTTCTATCAGGGTTTATGTCAAAAATTACTGCAATATCTTACAATTAATTAACCACAGTTGTCACCATGAAATTAAACATGGGGTGTGCCCCCTATAATATTACAAGATCAGTCGACCTGTTTTCCGAATGTTCCTAATAATTCCATCCATTCGCTTAATCTGCAACATTGATCTCAAGTCGTCGCTTAGTTCATCTCGTCAACTTATGAAGTTCGCCGACACCGACAGAAGGGGGCCAAAAACAAATTAACAAAAAAACAAAAAAAAAATATATCAGATGATTTCATTTTAATATATTTTGTTATTGATAATGACAAAGTTTAAAATGCTTGGTATATACCGACTTCCCGTTGTAAGCGATGAAAAGCCCTGTTTGGAAGCAGGCCAAGGCCGCCAAGCCAACCATCCTAACCTCTTTTTTAAATTAATTAAGAAAAAATGAGTTTATTAAGGGCAAATTAATAATTGTGTTTTTGGTCAAATAAGTCTTACATCTTGAACCGGGTTCGAATATAAATAAGTTGGGTCAAAATAGAGGGGACCCACCAAAATGGGCAGGGCCAGGGGGCGGCTCTACCTAGAGGCCACATATTTGTGTGCGTGTCAACAGTAATACACATTCAAATCTTAATAATATTTAAATCAACAACTAACCAATAATTGGCTCATCAACTTCATCTGATTGGATGTTTTTCTAATCGAATATTTAGTTAAATTCAGGGTTATAATTCTAGGGATGACAATGGGTCGTGTCAACCCTGTAAGGTAACTTGACTGAACAGTTTTTACAGTGTCATTCTGTTG